>OX457043.1:22234482-22279482 GCA_949752735.1 Lumbricus terrestris | reverse complement strand
ATAGTATATACGAACAGTGGTGGAGTTAAGTCTGCAATATACGTTTACGTGAACTCTTAGAACCGCCATTGCTTTGCATGTCATCGAAACACAAAAGTTTCTGTCGCACGAAGTTATATAGTGTAGCAAGAACAATCTGAATATTATCTGATCATCTGCCCAGAGTTTAAAAGGGAAGAGAGCTAATATTTTATTCGCTGACAATTCCTTTTTTGATAATCACCAAAACTACTGATGAACTTCATATATATGATTAAATATAATCAGTGGCGTAGCCAGCTATTTTTTCATGGGGGGGCAGTGGGGTGGCAGCTTAAAATGATGGGGTGGCTACCGTTATCAATTAAAGCGTGCATCGGCATCGGTATATTGCCATAGACTATGTATTTTTAGATTTTGGATGTATTACAGTATTGGACATAATACGCATGCAAGCCTCACTAGCTTGTCTGTCCCACAGTGCACTATAGTGGCCTGTCCCACTTTCCAATCACCCACCCTATAAGAAGTTGTACAGGAAGTTGTATAAAAAATAAAATAAGTCATAAATTATATAGCATTCTTTAATTCTTTATCACTCGTAAAAGTAAAAAGTAAAACAAACGCAGGGATTGGGGGGGCAGCTGGGGGGGCAGCCCTTCCATTTGGGGGGGCGGCTGCCCCCCGTGCCCCCCCGTAGTTACGCCACTGAATATAATTATATATAATTCTCGTTACGATTATCTTGATTAATTGATTACATCATTCCACGTAATTATATATAATTTATATAATTTATATATATTTTCCACGTAATTATATATAATTTGATATACATATATATATACATAATAGGGTGTTTTTAAGGTACATGTGAAATTTTCAAATAAAAGATTTTTTTAACGACCAAGTGAAATTATTGTGTCAAATCATGTGTAAACTGAATATCTGAAATTATATCACGATAGCTGAACATTTAGGACTTGCTCAAGAGGACTGAAGTTAAGGACACGGTTGATTTGCAAGCATTAGAATCTGCGATTTCAATACATGCGAGCTGCATGGTATAGAACCCTTCTCAGTGACTAGTTCCCAGCAAATAAACATTCATGATCATGTCTTTACTGATGTGATGTTGTTTTTGTCACTGGTCATGTGTTGCAAATGGCGGGAAGTGGTGCTTTTAATTCTTGTATCATATAGCAGGCGCAATGCAAAATTGATTACAAATAAGCTAAGATTTAGTTGATAGGCACTACTGATATCACTTCGGCTATGCGAAGCTGTCTTCACAAAGGAGAGGTTCCCATGCAAGGTACTGCTCAATTTATGCATACACCAAGGAATCAGAATCAGTCTGCATGGTTAACGTATAAGAGAGAGTACCAATTGTACTTTTCTATTTGGGAGAGATGACCTTGCAGTCCTTGTAGCAGAGATTCTTCTTAGACACAAGTTCCCCTTACTCTTCACTTGAATAACAAGTTCATGCCAGATTCTACAGAGATAGAACGATAATGGTATATTTCATAAGGATGCTACCAAGCTATTGGCCATCCCCTAACTCCAATCAGTGACAGCTATTGTCATGCCAGATTCTTTATGGCTGAGATCTAAAGCTGGTGATTGGAATACAAAATCCTGGCCATGTGTTTTGACATAGTGGCGAGTAAAACGAATTGCAAGGGCGGCACATGCATGAAGCTGGATGCGAAATTGGGGGAAGGACCTCTTGAACCTTGCCATCGATGCCATGCCTCTGAAATTGTTGTAGAAAAAAAGTGTTTCACTGCATGATTCTGCAAGGACTTCCGTGTTGGAAGTCTTTAGTCAAGAGCTAATAGAGCTAATAGTCATTTTCCAAAGATGAATTCCACCAAAAGGAATAAAGTTCAGGTAACCAGGTGCATTTCACCGACGGCTTTGGATGTCATATGCGGTTTACATGATCAAGCTGTGGCTTTTCAGTTATCAAATTTTCATTCAGCAACGTCAGAGCACAGAGAGGATAATTTCGAAAAGGTATGGAATCATTTACTTGAGGTGTCACTCTCTGTGACAGCAACTTAATCTCACGTGAAGTACTATTTCACCTGTATACTTGAAACAACGGAGCCCAAAGGGGAATCCATACTTACCACGCCAGAGAAGTCTTACCTGTTTCCCTAACAGTAGTTTCTCGACACCTTTGATTTTTGTCATAAACCCTGGTTGGCCACAGCTTTTTGACGAGTCATAGACTACAGCATGCGTAACGAATTTGATGTTCTGGGATCTGATCTCATGAGAGGCTTCCTACTGTAAGCTTACCAAAAGCCACCACCAAAAATATTCAAGATCCTCGGATTGGGCTGCTCTCTTCGTGATTGAGACTCGCAACAATGGTAGTCAGAACAATCACACAGTGAGGCTAAATCAAATCATAATAGCTTACCCGACCTAGGAGAGACGAATGATCTGGTAGAGTGACTTTTATGCAGTCCTTTTATGAAGTCAATGAAGTCGTGGTCAGAAATAAAGGAGAGAAACAATTTGTTCTGCAATGGTCAAGTAAATCCAGATTTTTTTCAAATGTACTAAGAGGAATAAACTGACAACTTAGAGTACTTCTTTAGATTTTGCCTTATATTTGATGTTTATGTGTTCAATTTTGCTTGGATCTTTGAAAATTACAATGTGTTACAATGTCGTCTAAGTGGCAATTCTTCCGGTGCTTTGAGCAAGTCCTAAATATATTCCGATTTTTATCTAATTTGGCAGGTAACTATATTTCGGAAGGTGGAACACAAAATCATATTGGTCGATATTGACATCGACATTTTAATTTTTAGACACACCCTAATACATAATTACATATATATACTTTGCCTCCTCACTGCTTTCCTGCTGATGACCAACTTGTGCATATTGGAAACAAGTGTGATCCTAAACCAAGTAGGATGTGATAAGGACACGATACGTGGGGCGCGGTGGTGTAGTGGATGTGTTCGATGCCTTGCAGCTGGATGGCTGCAGGTTCGAATCAACCTCAAGCCACCGTGTAGGGACCTTGAGTATGAGCAAATTCTTCCCTTGCAATTGCTCATGGGCTTCGGCGTGAAACTCCGATTCAGTGTCCGCGTTGTAGTCGGGAGCGCTTCCGAGTAGTAGTCTTGAAGGGGCGCTATAACAAATGCACATACATAGGCTATAGACGTCGGTGCTCTGAGTTATGCAGTTGATGGGGCATAAGAAAAATAAAGATCATAAACCCAGTCGTATACTCATGAGTCTATGCGAGAGCATCTTTATTTGTCATTAGGACAGCAAGGGCGGATACAGAAATTTTCGACGGGGTCCCAAATTTTGGGTCTTGGATCAGGGAAAAATTTCGTGTTGGTCACCGAAAAATCTGATGACTTTTTAAAAGTCATTTTGTCGAATTCCCAGCAAACAGATACCATTTTATCCGCCAAAATAGTTGATAACCTTTTTTTAGTCGTACAGTGGTCTTAAGCCCCTGCACGGACCTCGTGTACGGACCTCGTGGGGCGGCCTACGAAAGTGCTCATGATGGAGGGGTCACACCAACTTTCCGAGCCAGAATAGCTTGTAAAAAATAAAGAAATTTCTAAATTGGGGGTCATGGCCGGATTGGCCCCCTGGATCCGCCCCTGTAGGACAGTACTGCCTAGTGCTGAGCGTAAAATAAAGACACTGCAGTAAGTTTATGGTGACAAATAGCAATGCTCCGGAGAGGAATATATGACGCAGATAAGAGGAATAAACATCTTCCTATATACAACGGTCGATCGACTGATTTCCTTCAGGACAGAAGGTCCCATGGCTGCTACGACCCGGCAACCGCCCGAGACAACCCATATGGCACCCCGTGAACGACCGCATCTGCTGCATCACATTTATATGCCTATAGTACACATGCAAGCCTAAAAATCGTATACAACACATGCATCAATCAATCAATCAATCAATCAATCAATTAATCAATCAATCAATTAATCAATCAGATCGTTTTAATCCAACCGAAAAACGTAGTAATATAATAGCTTATGGAACAACACAATGCGAAAATGTAAACCATGGTATAGCAACTAGCAAATTAAGGAACCCATAACGGATGTTAGTCCCACAAGAATAGTGGCTACACATTCTAGAATTCGTTCTGAGTTCTGACCTGCATGTGTATAGAATGTGAGTATGTGCAAGTGTATGTACATATTCAATTATATGCATGTCTATGTATGAATGCATGTTTGTATGTATCTATAGACATTAGTGCATCACTGGTAAAAGTTCTCTCAGAGGGCCACGAGTATATATATATATATATATATATATATGCACTTGTTATAGCGCCCCTTCACGAACTACTCAGAAGCGCTCCCGTCTATACAGCGCGGACACTGAATCAGAGTTTCACGCTGAAGCGCTAAGCAATTGCGTGTGAAGGACTTGCAAGGCAATGAACGTAGTCACACCACCGCACCCCCACATCGTATCATCTGACAGATCTAAGAAACTTGAGCTTAATTTGAGCAGGGTCTGGAAGTGACTAGAACTCCTTTCCATTGCATCTTCATTCCTTGAAGTCTGTCTCCATGGCTTCTTCCTCAGATTACGTTTCGCGCATCTACCTTTCCATTCGACTTCCACTTCTCTTCCATCGCTCCATTCCATCCACGACTCATCCAAGAAGAAGTCTCCTAATGGACTTGGACCGGAATGACTCCAGGTCTCGTTATTAATATTATATTTAGAAACGAACATCGACTGATATATATATATATATATATATATATATATATATAATAGGCCTATCATATATTATAATATTATAATGAGTATTATTATGTAAATACACAGACGCTGCTATATGTTTCGTAGATTAGATATTCCGCTTTGAATAAACTCCCTAAGGCAATTCACGTTTTGTAAATATATCTAAACCTATAAAATAGACTTGGTAACTACCCTTGCGATCAAAAATCCTCAGATCCACGCAACCGATTTTTTCAAAAAATTTACAAAACAACTTCTTAGCACCCCATAACAAACCTATCGGGGTTCGCGATCCCAAATCTTAATTACCTTTTCCAGAATTTGACACTTTTAATTTTCTATCCGAGAAATAACGCAGTATTTACGATTGGCCGCCGAATCACCTTTCAAAGAACCCATAGATTTATGACGTCATCACTTCCTTACCTCACTTTAGACGGCCGATTTTTATAGCGCGCGCTTTCGCAAAAATTATACTAAAAACATTGATAATAATTATTATGAACGGTTGATCGCAAGTTTGGACAAGATATAATGACAATGGATACCGGTAATTAATATACCGTGTCGTCGTACGTAGGCCATCTGGACATTATTTAGGGCGGACAGGTTTAGGCAAAAGAACTAAAATTCACCGGCAAATGCCGGCCACCTCGAAGGAGTGCCGAACCCGCGCCGCAGGGGCGAGTGGGAGCTGGGTTGGGGCGAAAAACCTACATTTCACGGACTGCGCCAGGCACCCCATGTTGGGACCGGGTTGAGGCCGATGGAAGAAGGCTGGGTGAGAAAGGCGGGGTGAGAAAGGCGAGTAGGAGCGGGGTCAGCGTGGCTGGGAACTAAAAATCGAAATTTCCCGAGCAACGCCGGGTAGTTCAGCTAGTATATAATATACATGTATACACATATATTTTTGTATATGCATATATATTATATACGCATATAGGCCTATGTGTGGGGGGGTGTGTGCATGAATTGGCTACATATTTTAGGCAAAAGAACTAAAATTGTGGGGCGCGGTGGTGTAGTGGTGGCGTCGTCGCCTTGAAGCCGGAAGGTTCGGGGTTCGAATCCACCTCGCCGCGTAAGGACCTTGGGCAAGTCCTTCACTCACAATTGCTCAGCGCTTCGGTGTGAAACTCCGATGCAGTGTCCGCTCTGCATTCGGGAGCGCCTCTGAGTAGAGGAGAGCTTGAAGGGGCGCTATAACAAGTGCACATACAAACAAACAAACAAACAAACATATACAATCCTATAGTAGACAGTATCTATAATTACATGCGTCATATATTATGGTTAATATGGTTAACATCTCGTTTATATTATACAGAAAACCGTCGTCATATTATATTGATTACTAAAATTGAACATCATTGATTTCATTAGATTCTGTCAAATGCTGACTTTTTCCTTACCGTAATTTTCTTACCGTAGCTTTCCACCGACGCCGTCACCACTGTGGCCATTGATTGCCAACGAATTCAAGTCCATAAAACGTTGTTAGACACTTGATAGCAAGTACGAGAGAGTACGGTTCATGCTACCAGAAAAATCATCCGTTCATTCACGTACAGCAGCTTTTCCAGCCGACACAAAAGTTAACCGCGCTCCAGAATTTATTTTCCCCTATAGGCTTCCGTAGACCGAATAGCGTTGTTTATGCGCCCCAAAAGGCCACCGTAGACAGTCTCCTATGGACCTATGGTCGACTCTTTCATACAGTTGAAATGAATGGTAGACTTGCGGCGGTGTCGGCGTGCGGTACCCAGACTGCAGCAGTCCATATAATCCTTATATTATCTTTATATATAGTCTATGCGATGTATTCCCTCAAACAATATTTCCACGTTTTTTTCTTTTTCGCTCTTTCCAAACCTCCAACTGGTCGTCGCAATTCACCCTTGCGACGGAAGGTTCGTCCTCTGAAGCAGAAGTTTTCGCGCCTCCAATTGCCTTCTCCTCTTCTCTTGACGGAGAAGTAGTGAAAGAAGAAAAAGAAGAAGATGAGGAAGACGACGACGACGGCGGCGACGACCAGCGGTCTTGATTGCGGCTAAATAGTACGAAGCCCACGTCACGCAGGCACACGCGCACACACACACACGCTCACACATACACACACACTCATACATACTGTACATACATATGCATACACGCGCATGCGTCTCAATCGACCAATGATCGGAGTGGCACATGGGGCTGCATGATGTATAAGGCTCGGCCAATCCCAAGACAGCCCAAAGTCGATAGTATACTGTAAATCGTCAACTATTATTTTGTATGCGTATTATACATTGTGCATTGCATAGCCTACGTAGCCGTAGGCCTATTAAGGCACCGTGTACCATGTATAATTGTATGTTGATATAATAATAATAATAACAATAATAATAATAATAATAATAATTAATAATATTATTATTGTTATTAATTATTATTACTATTATTATTATTATTATTATTATTATTGTTATTATTATTATTATTATTATTATTATTATTATTATTATTATTATTATTATTATTATTATATTAACGATCATTCATATATAGGTTACGTATAGGCCCTCAGTAGCAAATGTGTCTCTACATTGTAATATGTAATATGTATAGAGTGCTTGTGGGGAAGTTCGACACATTAAGCATTTTTGCGAAATTTCTAGGCTAAAACGAGATCATAAAATTCTAACAAAAATACTTTATAGTAGTACTATATCTCCTTAAGCAAAAGAAATAACAATTTAATCCTTGCAGTTTATTTCTTGGAATTACAAACACCTTTTCTGGGGGCCACAAATTGTCGAATTTACCCTCACTGTGGGGGAATTCCGACAGTTACTGTCTGTCACTGGTATCAGTATTTACAACGTGTGCAGTTTAGATAAATGTCATTGACAGCATATGTACACGTCTCATGAAACCAACGTCCACACATCTGGCACCTTATCCATTCTTCTTCCTGGTTCTTGGGTGGATCAAAATATGAACAAACACATTGAGCAAAGCGTAATTACATGGATCACTGACATCGTTAGCATTGGTATCATAATCCATGCATACGTACATACACACATACATAGGCCAACAGCCCAACATACATACATACATAGGCCTACATACATACATACATGCATGCATGCATACATACATACATACATACATACATACATACATACATACATACATACATACGTACATACTACATAGTTACATACATACATACCTAATACATACGTATATACATACATACATGCATGCATACATACATACATACAATGCATACATGCCGTGCATGCATACATGCATGCATACATACATGCATGGTGAATTAATAGCAAGTCCATATTGGATACATAATGTTTTGTATAAATTAAGTCTGTGTTCTTGAACATCTCTTGTAGGCAAAAAATTAATCAGGCTTTCGTTTTATAGACATTTTGCATATACAGTAATGATACACGCATAAAACGAATCACATAATCCCACGTATATGCATGATTCGTACACTGTCGAACTTACCCCAATCATAGGTGTCGAACTTACCCGAACTTGGGTGGAAGTTCGACAGGTCACTTATTCGGCGACCCACTGTGTATTGTGTAATGAGCACTATGTATCCTACCAGCCTACTTTTCATTGCCATTAGACGTAGTTCAAGCATTGACAACAATAAAATCTCCCTCGAGATGAGCGATATGCAAATAAACTCTTAACATGATTTTACATTGCGCAATCGAATGCATTGACTATTTATCAGGTGCACTGATTTAGCTCAGGGTTTCGCGGATTGCATGTGGTCAAATTTTAATCCGAGTTGGCCAAAATAACAACTAAAGATAGTTTTATTAAAAAATATATTCGCAAATGACGTGTCGTTAAAGTTCGTGAGTAAGTACTGTTGGCAAAACAGTTACGTCTGTCGAACTTCCCTCCAGTGTCGGACTTCCCCTCAAGCACTCTAATTAGACTTTATATAGGCCTAAGTCTATTTTTTAGATTTTAAACTATCAATACATACTATTCCATATTCACTATAGGGGGGGGGGCACGTTGGAGCAGATCGACAGACGGAAGAAACAACTGTGAGTCTATATAGTAGACAATGTCTGCCCTCGTATATAGGCCTACGTGTTTCGCGATACAAGTCCAAACGCTCAGGTCTCACAGACTCGCGTTACTTGAAACGGAAGATGGGCATACAATATTATAATAGGCGGATAAATATTATGTCACAAGATCCCCAAATTGCAAGAAAAACGTTTTGCAACGATTTTCTGGTATTTGCTTGATTATGGTCTATTGAAGAACAAAGGCCTTCTAAAAAAAATCCGTTTTCAGACCACTGCAAAACGTTTCCAAAAATACCTCAAAGGTAGGATATAGAGAGTGTTGCTGCTGTTAGAAGATAGTATTTGGCTTCATATCGATGGTGCTACACGGAAGAAGCCAGATTAGATTAGATTAGATTAGATTAGACTAGATTAAGTAAGTAATTAAGTATCTTCTTTATTACTCCACTTGGAAACGCACAATGGGACACGGAACATCATTATAATACATCGAAGTAATAATAGGTAATAAAAACGTGCAAATTAAAATCAAAATTTAGATATAATATAATTACTAGACTATTATCGTCAAACAAGTTAGATTAGATTAGATTAGAAAGACGACCTTACACGTGATTGAAACCAGTTGTGTGTGTGCGTGCGTGTGTGTGCGTGCGCGTGTGTGCGCGCGCGCGTGTGTGTGTGTGTAGGTGTGTGTGTGTGTGTGTGTGTGCGTGTGTGTAGGCGTGCGTGTGCGTGTGTGTGCGACGTGCGTAGGTGTGTGTGTGTTTGCATATCGTATACAGTGCAAACCCAAGTAGCCTATACATGTAGGCATTGTAGGCTACATGAAACCAGGAGAACAGGCGAAATTGCCTGTATACATACACGGAACAAATGGTGCAATTCCCACGTTATCGAAATCTATCAAAATCTGCATCAAACAGACCAAACGTGTTATAAACATCAACCAGGAGAACAGACGGATCTATGCATAACGAAAGTATTTGAGAGAAGGTCGTGTATAGTGCATACGTTGGCCTTCAGAGTTTTTGTAGTAGAAACTGGAGTGGTCTGTCTTAGTTAGGCCTATAGTCACGGACTAATTTGACATCACGGACTTCTTTTGCGCTCTATGCATCCCCCTATCGTGCCGACGGTGGAGGTAAATGGGTTCACTGGATGAGGTAATAGGTATACATGGTGTTTACTCAGTGAACCACCCGGTCGCCCATGCACCCCCGCCCCACTCCCCATCTCGTTTATCTGGTTAGGTCTATTATTAATGAAGCTATATCCATGACAATTATTGATAGTTTCTTTATCGACGTGTAGACGAGGTTTATGCTTAAAGGGTGCAAGAGAACAGAGTGAGGGAGAGAGACAGACAGACAGACACAGACAGATACAGACACAGATAGACAGATACAGAAAAAGGACTCATGGTGCAGTTTATATTGCAATGGCAAAGAGGAAACACTATCCCATCACTAATTCAAAACATTCCTATAATGAGTTTCGCCGGCGAACGTCCAGAAGGTGTTTTGAGACTCGGAGCAATAAAGCTGTCGTGCTGACCATGCGGCCTTTAGACACAACAATTATATACGACGCAATGTTCTCTAAACGCAGATTACGTAATTACGTGTGTACTGCATTGCTGTACAGTGTTTGTCTGTGTGCATGTGCACCTGTTATATATATAGCGCCCCTTCGAGCTCACTACTCAGAAGCGCTCCCGACTGCAGAGCGGACACTGCATTGAAGTTTCACGCCGAAGCGCTGAGCAATTGCGAGTGAAGGACCTGACCAAAGTCCGCAGCGACTTGAGGTGGATTCGAACCTGCAACCCTCCGGCTGCAATAAACATACCCACTACGGTGGCCACTGGCCGGTCAAAATAGCCCGGTCAAAACAGCTCCGTCAAAATAGCCCCGTCAATGCCGTCATAGTCGCACAAAGACAAAATGCCCCGTCATAATCGCCCACCGACAAAACAGCCCCGTCATAATCGATGACCGACAAAACAGCCCCGAAAAAACGGTCCCCGACAAAATAGCCCCGTCGAAACAGCCCGCGTAAACAGTTCCGTGAAAATAGTCCCTCATAGACGCCACCGACAACTGAGTTCCAGACTGGTTCAAATGTTTAATGCTACCAGTGACGCAATGAACAGTGTATTTAAAACAAATTAACCAAACTACTAGTATGAAAAGTTGAAATGTTTTCATCGCAAAATGTGAACAAAACTACTACGACAACTGATGGACACTATTTGTTTGCTCATTGTTCTTAGTTCTTCTTATCATCATTCAGATAATCATTTGATCCAAGCTATCGATGAGAAATGCAACGTTAGTTTAAACAAGGCATATAGTCCTGGGCACGACGTTAAACTGCATCCATCCTCCGCCACAGGGAACCAACAACGTCCCTGTGCCGGTCCTAAGCCCGGACGAAAGGAGGAAGGTTTGCCAGATGGGTGGCGATACGCTGGCAGTAAAAGAACAAGACGATTGAAATCCGCAAAAACCACGGCACAAGTGACATAGCGACCCAGATGCTTCAAGGTGTCATGATGTGGAGCTGACATGCACAGGCCGGTCAGGACAGACCGGTGGAGAGAGTCGGAGGAGAGAGCGTGGGACACATACGGGCATTGACCCAGGTTGTCCTTCATGCCTCTCTCCCAATATTCTCTTCAATCAGACAAGGTGGTCCAGTAGCTTCAAGATGTTAATGGTATTGAGCAGACCTGCTGACCGGATCGGTTGAAGCTGGGCAACATGATGCGAGACAGACTCAGACAGAGAGTGGCGTCGGACTCCTACGGGCGCTGAGCCTAAGGATGTTGATGATGATGATGATATAGACTACACTATAGCTTCGTTTCATAACTACAGTTCTACTTTATATTATTATAAGTTTATAGATTAGTCAATAGTCATCGTTCATATACTCAGGCGCGGTTCGGTGCAGCTTCGTCAAAGTGCGGAATTGGTCGCTCTCAGATCTCATGGCGCGTTTGTAGAGCCATTATTTGCTTATTTCTCTTCTTTAGCAAGCTATTTTGACCGGGCTATATAATTGAGGGGTGCCACCCACTACACCACCGCTATTTGCAGTTTACAAAGCACTAGATGTGGGACCCGGCGTTGTCCGAAAAATTCTAAGTTTTCGACATTACTCATCTAAATTTCTGGTTTTCGCCAACCCTCCACTGAGTCCACTCCCCCCGCTTCCACAAAAAAACATGACCCGCCACTGCGGGGCGGGTGTGTGCTGGCTGTGGGTGGTGGCTCTGCCACCCTGGTCGCTCTCTAGCTCTAACTGCAAGGTTTGAGGTGTAAAGCTGTGAAACCGAGCAAATATTTGAAAATAGCAAAATTTCGGTTTTTCGTCCCCATGCACGCAGGCCCCGTGGTGACAGAGATTCACCAACCCCTTGTTGGTCAATCGCTGCGAAACTGTATGTGTATAATTCTGGACACACACACACACACACACACACACACACACACACACACACACACACACACACACACACACACACACACACACACACACACACACACACACACACACATCCATATTCTCCTCTCACTGTGTGGTTTCTGCACTGCATGAGAGTGCCTATTAATAACTTGGTTAATACAATTAATGCAGGCTGTCTGGTGTGTTAGTATAGTTACGATTTCTGTGATCTGCTTCTGCATGGGCTGACACATTTCGTCGATTTGTGCATCACATGGTATACTGTGAAACAGAATCATTGCTAAAGCACTTGCCTGTTATTATCGTTATTATTATTGTTATTATTATTATTATTATTATTATTATTATTATTATTATTATTTTATTGTTATTATTATTATTATTATTATTATTATTATTATTATTATTATTATTATTATTATTATTATTATTATTATTATTATTATTATTATTATTATTATTATTATTATTAATGTTATATTATTATTATTACTATTAGACCTATTATTGTGCGACTCTCTCCCTCTGTCTGTCTCTCTATCTCTCTTTGTCTGTATGTCTGTCTGTCTGTCTGTCTCTCCTGGATTCAGCGTCTCTTGAAACACCTTGAGACACGACGCAGCACTCGTGAATAAGTTGGTGCCCTGCACTTAGCTTAAGAGCATGCAACGCTTTGGAAATTAGAAGTTCATGAATACTATTTACGATTGCGATTTACTAAATGATAAAGTCCAGTTGGCCAGACGACGAAACTATAGGAGTCCTAGGACTTACTACTAAGCAACGGGATGCCCTTGCATATGAAAGAAGTCTTGAAGAAAAGATTTCCATTACGATTGTAAGCTAGGACTCTAAAACCAATTCAGGGCAAACCTAGTAACCCCTATTCCGAGGTAAATTATTAACCGCAGCTTCCAGGCATCTTCCGCATGGTATCAACGGCTACCAGAAGTCCAGAACATAAAGGAAGTCTTAGTCGAATGAAACTCTCTGTGGAAAATTATACGAATATATAAAGAAAACGGTCAGACAGACACACCTACAGATTCCGATAGTAGTACAAGAAAACAGACAGACAGACGGACAGACAGACAGGCAGACGGACAGACATACAGATTCCGATAGTAGTAGCAGACTTAACGTATTCGCTTGCTAAATTGTTATTGCGCCAATATCTGAAGCACAAGCACTAAACCGCAATTGGGTGGATATACTGGATATACTAAAGAACCATCCTTCGCCAAAAGAGACAGCTGATGGTGTGATAAGCAATTCGAAACGCAATTTAAAGCTGTGCTACTTTCTGTCGGACCATGCGTCTTAAATTGAGATCCAGGGCGAGAATTGTCCAGGGGTTTGGTGTCCATTTTCAACCCCCCAGTCTTCTTAGGAATTAGGAACCATAGTAAATTTCTTTAATGCACAACCCAACAGGGGCGGATCCAGGGGGTTAAATCCAGCAGTCTGTCTGTCTGTCTGTCTGTCTGTCTGTCTCTCTCTCTCTCTCTCTCTCTCTCTCTCTCTCTCTCTCTCTCTCTCTCTCTCTCTCTCTCTCTCTCTCTCTCTCTCGCAATATGATACTTCGTGACAATTAGCACATGTGTCGAACCCCGAAGTCCACATGTAGCGTGTCAGTGTACAACTGTACATGCATGTACAAGTGTATGCGTGCATGTTGATATACATGTCAATACATACATAATCATGTACGAGTGCGCATGCGTGCGTGACGTCACCACACGACGACATGAGAGACTATGACGATCTAGACGCCTTTCGGTTTGCGATGCCAAGTCATCGGTCGACTCGGGTCGAGGGATAAATCTGTGCTGCAGCTAATAGGACAGGTGCTCGCACGACTGCGCGTGCGTCAATCTGGTTTGGCGCGCACGCATCAGACTCTTGATTGGCGTCGAAGAATCGTCTGCTCATCGTCGTCGTCATCTAATATGGCGCACGATTGTAAGACGCGGCGGCGGGGGAGATAGCCGGTCAGATAGACGTCAGGAACGGTACAAACGCACCGGTTGGTGCGCTCTTTGGGATCAAGTCTAATACAGTGCAAAACAATTGTATTCCATAGCTCAGTCATTCATTTCGATAGCTAACTTATATAACGACTCTTCCAGAGAACTATTCAGAGGCGCTCCTTGTCCTACCACAGCAAAAACGCAGGATATGAGCGACTTATATATATAATATATACACATAATTATCCACGGCGTTCCCACTGCTCTCGAAATTCTTTGCGTTCCCACTGCATGGAATGCTAGAAACACATGCATTCCAATAAAACTCTTCATCAGCGTTCCCACTGCTCACACATTCAGCGTTCCCACTGCTCACCCAGACCACTTTAACCACTGGGCCTATATAGAAGCCCATGAACAGCAGGCATCAATGACATGTCTAATGGGAGTCCGTGCCAGATGACAGTTCCAGATGACAGTTCCAGATGACAGTTCCAGATGGCCGTTCCAGATGACAGTTCCAGATAACAGTTCCAGATGACAGTTCCAGATGACAGTTCCAGACGAGTACACTCGACTTAGTGTGGGTCAGTGTGAAAATTGTAGAAAAATAACCGGGGTGGGTCAGACTATGCTCTTGTCTAGGTGGAGTTGGGAGCGTGTATACAAGACTTAAGAATGGGACCTAAGAAAGACTGGGGGGGGTGAACCCCAAACCCCAGAAATTCTCACTCTCTGGATACTCTGGACAGGCATCGACGACTCTGAGCAGTTGTGCATGAGGAACATCAATCAATCAATCAATCAATCAATCAATCAATCAATCAATCAATCAATCAATCAATCAATCAATCAATCAATCAATCAACCAATCAATCAACCAATCAATCAATCAATCAATCAATCAATCAATCAGAATTTATATAGCGCTCCTTCAAGGCACCTACTCAGACCATTAAGTCACCATGCATGGACAGCAGAGCGCAGTGCGCGGCGGTCCATGCAAGTGGAAAGGGGAGGCAATGCTCACATCACATGCTCAGGGTCCACACAGACACTGTGTCAAGCGAGGCTCGAACACGTACCCTTCGCAATACAAGCTGACCGCTCTAAGTCTAACCAATCGTCCACACGCAGGATAATAATTATTATAGTGTGAGGGATTGACTCAGGGTTGTTTTTAGAACTGCTCAAATCCTTCTTTCCTTTCCCATCTTCCATGGCAAATTACTTCCAATCGGACGACAATGACTCTGTTGGTAGTTTTAACTGTACATAAGTGCTTCTACAACTGCACAAATCCATTTAGAACTGCACATTTTGTGTACAACTGCACGTTAAAAACCTGGATTCACTCTTCTCGGCGCAAAGTTCCGTCAAGTTAAAAGGCAGATGATGTTTGAATTGCTGTGAATCATTCATGGCTTGTGTTAAGGATGCATGGCGAGGTCAAGATTTTTAACAGTTGATGAAGGTCTCAACCTGGAGGTAGATAAAGTCTGGTGGGTTAAAACTTAAAACTTAGTAATTGATCTATGCGAGGTATAGGCTGAAATTGAGTTTGGAGCAGTGAACGTTTAAGTATACTGATGCGTTGAGGTGAAACTGCTTCGAACGCTGCTAGGTGCAGTTTTCCTCTTTCTCGAAAGAATGCGCCGGTCAAAAGGAGAGCAAACAATAAGCAGAAAGAGGGAGAAGGAGGATGGAGAGAATGGGGAGGAGGAGGAGAGGACTTCTTGGCATCGACGGACGACGATAGACGTCGCCTCATCGACGCTAATAAAAGAACGGTGGAGGAGGTTGGAAGAGGGGAAGAGGGCAGAGATAGAACGGGGTGGAGGGTGGAAGAGGGTAGAAGTGGAATGGGGTAGAGAGTGGAAGAGGGTAGAAGTGAAACTGGGTAGAGGGTGGAAGAGGGAAGGGGATGAATAGGTAGACACTGCAGGACTGGAAAAGGCAGAGGAGGAAGAAGAGGAGGAGGAAGGAATGAAAGACAGGAGAACAAAGAAGGAACCAGAGACATATCTATTTAAAGGAACAAGAGGTAGAGGAGGAAAGCGGGAGCGAGAGACATGGTGTGAGGGAATAAAAGGTAGAAGCGGTAAGAGAACACACCATGGAAAGTATAGGAAGGAGGGAATAGGAGGCAGAAGAGAGAAGGAATGGCAGGCAATTTGTGAAAGAGACAGTGGTTGAATTACTCGTCCGGCAGAGGTCGTGGCTCTCCTAATCTTTACAAATCTGAAACTTAAGCTTGAGTTATCTGGCGGCTCTAAATCCAACACATTTGCGATTCGGATAAGTACAAAATACGTATAACAGGATAGAAGCACATATATTATGTTATGTAATATAATATATGTGATAGAAGTGTTAGATCTCTGTAATAGAAACAATTATAGATCCGGATGGGATTCGGCTGGAAGGCGGGATTAAGGAGGCAGAAGAAAGAAGAAGGAACAAGAGGCAACGCTTGGAGTAGAACAGGAAACAGAGGAGTGAAGAAGGAATGAAAGGCAGAAAATGAATTAAGGAGCGAAAAGCTTATATATAGTGGAATTATTACCTCAGACAGGCAAGCATAGAGAGGCATTGAGGATGCATGTAGGCTATGTAACAGGATGACACAAATAGATGCATGGAAAAACAGAAACTGAAGATGGTGGTCTACATTGAAGACTATAGATACATAGTTAGCTCGGGACTCCCTTTGGACTTGGAATTTTCCCTCATTGTTCTTATATCCGCACTTTACAACCCATATCCGACTATTAATTTTATGCGCCTGTAGCGAAATTGGGGAAGAGACCCTCCCCATTTTCTCTTGCGCTAGTCTGCCTCTTTGGTCCTCACGTGCCTTTCGTTTCCCGCGCGCTAGCCTGCCTCTTTTGGAGGCCGCCTGCCTCTTTGGTCCTCACGTGCCTTTCGTTTCCCGCGCGCTAGCCTGCCTCTTTTGGAGGCCGCCTGCCTCTTTGGTCCTCACGTGCCTTTCGTTTCCCGCGCGCTAGCCTGCCTCTTTTAGAGGCCGCCTGCCTCTTTGGTCCTCACGTGCCTTTCGCTTCCCGCGCGCTAGCCTGCCTCTTTTGGAGGCCGCCTGCCTCTTTGGTCCTCACGTGCCTTTCGTTTCCCGCGCGCTAGCCTGCCTCTTTTGGAGGCCGCCTGCCTCTTTGGTCCTGGTGATTTGAAGCACCGTAAAAATTAGTATAGCATGCGAAAGGAATGCGGCATGCGTCGTATACCTTAAGTCTATGGTCAATTGTTGAGACATAAATTCTGTTGAGTTGGCAGATGGTTCAAGTTGGCAGCAGGGCTTTGGAGCGATAATTCAGCGGTCTTTAGAAGGACGATATGTTGATGAATGGCTGGAAAGACACGGACATTGAATACAGTGCTCCAGCCACTCCAGGAGTCTGGCAGGATACATATCCATGACAAACGAGTGGATAGATAAAGGATTGATCGACTCCTAAATCGGATGTATAGGCCTATGGCTAGACCGCTTAGGCCTTAAAGACAACTTACTAAGTGTTTTGATACATGAAAATAGTCTATATGTATGTACAGTCGTACATGCACACATGCATGCACATAAGCTTACAGTCTATATAAATACGAATATAAATACATTCACACAAACATTCATATACATTTACTCACATATACATAAATATATACATAGACGTAGCCAGACTTAAATTGTAGAGGAGGCCTGCCACTGCATGAGACATGCCTGATACAAGTGCAACAGTTAAACCATTGGTAAAATCCCAAATCCTGGTCATAATTATGGTCTAGTACATAAAAAAGCTAGAGGATCACTCTTGCCTTCACGCAGCTACGCCTACGCACACACACATATACACACACTCACAAACATACACACACTCAAGCACACACTCACACACACGCACACACACACACACATATATACACACACTCACACACATATACACACACTCACACATACATACACACACTCACACACACACTCACACACACATACAAACACATACACACTCACACACACATACACACACTCACACACACACACACACACGCACAAACACACACACAAACACACGCATGCACACACATACACACACACACACATACACACACACACTCACACCACACTCACACACACACACACTCACACACACACACACTCACACACGCATAAATGCACGCACGCATAGAAGATGCAGCAGTAGCAGCAGAGCATCTTGATAATAATTAAGAGCGCTCGTGACAGTATGGCAATCTGATCCGGAATCTTCGTGACAAAGCAACCGTAAAGTAACATCAGACCCGACTCCGACGATGTCCGACCGATGATGACGATCCGATTAAATATTGCTTTCTGCAGCAGCAGCAGCAGCGTTTATTCCCCGATCCCTGCACAGGCAAACCACAGTCGAAATGTCTGCAGGTGATGGCATTGCACGACTTTCTTTCTACGCTGATTATCACTCAGAGGTCGATTATTTCAGACAATTATTTTTGTCTCCCTTCTAAAGCCCCATCACGAGTCACCATCATCATGCAGCAGCAGCAGCACGATTCATTTCGACGTTTTCATCAGTCTATAACTATATACTACAGCATGAAGCGGCGTCCGAAATAGAGTCGTGCGCAGGAACAGCTTTTTATCGGTATGCCCGGTACCGTTCTTTTTAAACTGCTACGATCCTCGCTTACCAATTGTTAAACCGACTTCCGAACGTTGTGTTTTTTTCATTAAGCCTCAGGTATATGGTGTCCATTTCTACTACCTCGATCTGTACTTGCTTCGAAATAGTTATCACGAGGCACTGTCATGATACAAGTCCTAAGAATTGATCGAGTTACGGAATTCTTGATTGGCATCTGTCATTCTCGCGTCAAACGATCTCAACAATTGCTCGCAGTCTGACAACAAACCTGAAAATCAATGGCAAACTGTCAATCAACGTTCGATTAAAACCATGTACACGACTCAAGTACATAGTATTATAGGCTACTAATAAGTGATTAACGTGGTTTGGGTGCATGAGCAGTGAGAACGCTGGATGAGAGCAATGGGAACGCTGATGAAGAATTTCATTGAAATGCATGTGTTTTAGAGTTCCATGCTGAAGAGCAGTGGGAACGAAAGACAAGATTTTCGAGAGCTGTGGGAACGCCGTTTCCACGCGTTCCCACCCACTTTAAATCCTGATACTAATTAAGCGCTGTTTCTTGGCAAGGATGCTGTACAAAAAATTCTGTTTTCTAGTAGACTTCATTTTGTTCTCCTAAAAATTCATCGTATCATAAGCAGGTATATGAAAGCCTAAAGCGTAGCCTACTTTGTAGAGAAGTGCATAGAAGATTCTATAGTAGCATACACTTTTATGAAAGAAAACCAAAAATTAAACACTAAGCCAATTTGGTGCTGCCATTGTGACGTCATTTAACACAGCAAAAGGCAAAGTGACGTCATCCGAGTCACCATAGCAATGTCAAAATGCGGATAATCTATAATTAGAAAAGAATTTATTCTTATTCCCAAATACAGGTTGACATCCGTCACATAATCAAATTTGGCGTAAATATATAAGTATCGGGGGCCGAATGACGACGCTAACCCTAATCATAATCTTAACCCAAACTCCAACCGACCCTCATGCGTCGACTAACCTGACCCTAACCGACACTCACGACGCCTAACCTGAGAACTAACCGACACTCACAAAGCCTGATCCGACCCTAACAGACCCGCCGGTCCCCGATACTATAGTTATGCCACAAATTCGAATCATAATAGCTAGATTGGGGGAAAACCTGGGTGTGAGTGTGACCCAGAACGGGTAAAAGCATAGGCTATCCGTGCGTTTTCTTAATGGTGACAGATAAGCCAGGCTTTACTCTCACGCTGCTGACTCAGCCAATCAGAGACGGGAGATTATACGCTGTAGCTTCATCCAATCAGAGACAAACGAACCCACTTTTGACACGTCAAAGTACATTTAAGGCGAACGGATGTTCTATCGATAAGGCCCCTGCGGTTTCGGGGAACGAATTGAACCGACGAATCCCTTCTCGTGTCGTAAAAGGCGACTAAAGGAGGCCCCTGCGGTTTCGGGGAACGAATTGAACCGACGAATCCTTCACGTGTCGTAAAAGGCGACTAAAGGAGGCCCCTGCGGTTTCGGGGAACGAATTGAACCGACGAATCCCTTCTCGTGTCGTAAAAGGCGACTAAGGAAGGCCCCTGCGGTTTCGGGGAACGAATTGAACCGACGAATCCCTTCTCGTGTCGTAAAAGGCGACTAAAGGAGGCCCCTGCGGTTTCGGGGAACGAATTGAACCGACGAATCCCTTCTCGTGTCGTAAAAGGCGACTAAGGAAGGCCCCTGCGGTTTCGGGGAACGAACTGAACCGACGAATCCCTTCTCGTGTCGTAAAAGGCGACTAAGGAAGGCCCCTGCGGTTTCGGGGAACGAATTGAACCGACGAATCCCTTCTCGTGTCGTAAAAGGCGACTAAGGAAGGCCCCTGCGGTTTCGGGGAACGAATTGAACCGACGAATCCCTTCTCGTGTCGTAAAAGGCGACTAAAGGAGGCCCATGCGGTTTCGGGGAACGAATTGAACCTACGAATCCTTCTCGTGTCGTAAAAGGCGACTAAAGGA
This sequence comes from Lumbricus terrestris, assembly GCA_949752735.1. Classification (NCBI taxonomy): domain Eukaryota; kingdom Metazoa; phylum Annelida; class Clitellata; order Crassiclitellata; family Lumbricidae; genus Lumbricus; species Lumbricus terrestris. Next base: position 22,258,561 of record OX457043.1, on the reverse strand, counting down.
GGCCCCTGTGGTTTCGGGGAACGAATTGAACTGACGAATCCTTCTCGTGTCGTAAAAGGCGACTAAAGGAGGCCCCTGCGGTTTCGGGGAACGAATTGAACCGACGAATCCTTCTCGTGTCGTAAAAGGCGACTAAAGGAGGCCCCTGCGGTTTGGGGGAACGAATTGAACCTACGAATCCTTCTCCTGTCGTTAAAGGCGACTAAAGGAGGCCCCTGCGGTTTCGGGGAACGAATTGAACCGACGAATCCTTCTCGTGTCGTAAAAGGCGACTAAAGGAGGCCCCTGCGGTTTCGGGGAACGAATTGAACCGACGAATCCTTCTCGTGTCGTAAAAGGCGACTAAAGGAGGCCCCTGCGGTTTCGGGGAACGAATAGAACCGACGAATCCTTCTCGTGTCGTAAAAGGCGACTAAGGAAGGCCCCAGTGGTTTCGGGGAACGAATTGAACCGACGAATCCTTCTCGTGTCGTAAAAGGCGACTAAGGAAGGCCCCTGCGGTTTCGGGGAACGAATTGAACCGACGAATCCTTCACGTGTCGTAAAAGGCGACTAAAGGAGGCCCCTGCGGTTTGGGCAAGAGTAGGGCCGCTGCATGGCGCAAAAAGCCGACTAACTGGATGAAGTTCTGAGATTTAAAAAAAACTAACGAAGATATCGATTATCAGGATAAATGCGCTTGCTACAAAGTACAAACATTCTTGAGTGAAATAGGTAGGTGTACACACACGAATATTCGGAGCAGACGTTTATCGGGTTTATCGTTAGGGTCTACAATATCAGTTGGCAATAACTTTAAATATGTGCTTCAACCTAAATATAGGATGTGGAATTGCCGTGGAGGGGTTTTAGAGGTTCAACCCTTTAGCCTTTCCTAGGGTCACATAGCAGTCTTTTTTTACACCCCAACTCCAAGTGGATCATAGCTCGGACCCTAAGTTATATTTCCACAAATCTCATGCTGCCTAAGTATTCTAGTGACCTATAGTGCAATAAGAAACGAACTTGATGCCATAGTTAATAATTACATAATGTGATGGAATGTTTTTATAGTGTGATGCAATGTGTTCACTAGCACTGAATCTTTATTTCCCAAACCTAAGCCTGTCATTTACTCAAGGACTCTGATTTTTCTTTCTGGTCAACAAAAAGCTGTCATTTAAGCACAGTGAGTTTTTCCTGTACGACTACTTAGATTCTGAGACTTTCATGCCGCTCCTGCCCGTTCTGTTGAGTAATGGTTGCTAGATTTCGGAATTGCCCCGTAGTAGGCTATAGCAGGGTTGAATTGCCGGGGGCTGTGGGGTTCAATACCCGCAGTCTTTCTTAGAACGCCATAGTAAAGTCCTCATTGCCCACACCAAAATTGACATAAATCAACGTCTGACCCCAGTCAATTTTCTATAATTCTCATACTGCGCTATATTTATCACTACTGTATACATAAGGTACGTCATTGCTTTGTTGCTCCACTAGTATCCAAGACCACTGCCCCCTCCGTTCTGCACAGAAGGGGTTGCTATTGGTTCCTTTTGCACAAACTGCAACGATGCAGCATAGAGCCTTTTCTGTGATCGGCCCAGTTGTCTGGAATGGGCTCCCACAGGAGCTACGTCTACGAGCTGGGGTTATTACTGAAACATTTTTTATTAAACTCAAAACTGTCCTTTTTGCCGTGCTAGAGTCGGGAGCGCTTCTGAGTAGTCCCCTTGAAGAAGCGCGATATAAATTCTTGAATGAATGAATGAATGAGTGAATGAATGAATAAACGGACCTGCGAATTTCTTGCCAGCAGAATCGCATTCGATGTCCAACACTTTCGCTGATTTCTGGTCTATGTTTAAAATCTCCTTTGAAAGCCAAGGTTCACGTTTAGCGGATATGGAGTTCATTCCGTCAGAGGTCGACTTGATATCTGTAGATCATTTGAAATGTTATACAATTAGCATCGTAAATACATCATCATCTCAGCATTACACAGATGAAGCTGCAGATGCTGCAGATGCTGTGCCTCATAAACAATTGTTCAGTTAATTGCTTCCAAGCTGGATCTTTAATTAATAAAACACAAACAAAGCTTCATAAAAGATAACTAGATGGGTAGGACTACAGATAGGACGGTATACTCTTCAGAGATAGTGCAGTGCGTGCAAACACATACGCGTGCAGACATTATATATACATGCAGATATACATACATGTAGATGTATAAATACTTAACATTTACGACCTGGAATGAGCTCCCTGTAATCATTCGTCAAATACCTATTGATCTTTCTGCTTCATTTCTCACTGTTCTTAAGACTGTCTTATTCAACCGGGGTTGGACTGGGAGCGCTCCTGAGTAGCTGCCTTGAAGAGGCGATATATCAAATTGCTAGTAAATAAAACAAATAAATTTACATGTACACAGGTGCCGCAGTCACCGAATTCCGTTACACAATCTCTATTAGCAGAGATGGCAGTGCTCTGAATTTAAACCCAAAAAGTCTATAAAAGGCTAGATTGAGAATTTCTGAGAAAATAGATGGATTTTTCGATTTTTCGCGCTTGAAATTTAAATTTCTGATGACTTTTTTCAGTCTTACGTTCCAAAATCTAAAATAATTTTTTGGGTCCGTATTCACAACATTTTCGACTTTTTACGTCTTTTGCGCATCTTCACCTAAAAAAGTCTATTTTTATGCGTAAAAAGTCGGAAAAAACGTAGTGAAAAAAGGTTAGATCCTGACAAAAAAACCTTAGAAACCTAGACAAGACCGAAAAAACCTAGATCTAGGTGGGAAAAAGATATGAGTGGCATCCCTGTCGAATAGTATTAGATATCGTATGGCAGGATCTGCATAGAGTGCATTTTGTGCGCATGCATGCAACAGGGTCAAAGAACCCAACCCACCCTGATCCACACCCGAACTTCAACATATTATCCAGGTCCAAGTAATCCGTGTGGACTTCTGCAGCAGAAGAACAATGAGGTCGATGGTAAAAGCGAACAATGGGAGGTGTTAGTAATTTCAGGTTAACGAACACTGCAGTGTGATAACAAAGATCACCAGCATCACCCTCCTCCTTTATCCTGGCTTGAGACTGGCGCTGTCAGCGTGCAAACAATGGTGGAGTTAATGGGAGGTATCGTAGAGAGCAGGCTATTTATGCGGGCGATCTTTATGGATGACCCCCGCTTGGCGTTTGCCTTACAAAGGAAGCAAGACAATAGTCGTAGGTCTGTTATACCTTCAATGGCTCTGTCCATTTCGGCGAATATTTGAAACAGATCACTGCCTCTTCCCAACAGCCTCTCTCCTGGCGAAACAAAAGAAAAGCCACATCACTGCATGCAACAAAAGCTACACATACATCACCTCATAGAATCGATAGCCATTCAACTCTAACCCTTTGTTCTTCTATTGTCTGTGCGCACCTGCTGCTGCTGCTGTCCACCAGGAACTAGACCAGCAATAATTGGCTGCTGTATATGGAATTGACTGGCAGAAGAATCTTCAGTTATGGTGAGAATTACCGGGGGGGGGGGGGGATGGTGAGGTGGGGTGGCGTGGGCTCAACCCCCGTCGTCTTTCATTTGACCCCATAGCAAAGTACTCATTGCACACCAAAGTTCACATAAATCAACGTCTGACCCACCGGGGTGCGGACATTTCCCCCCTTGGACAAAACCCCCCGGACAACAACTCCCCCGGACAACAACTCCCCCGGACAATTCCCCCTAGGGTAGGACAATTCCCTCCCTGGTAGAACATATTGCGTATAAGTGGTTGTACTATAAAACGCCGGTGCTAAGTATGCAAGTTAAATTGATGAAAAGAATTCTCGCTAAGTAGAAGCCGGATTGATACAAAATAAATTTTACTTAAATGGAAGCTGGATTGATGAAAATGTTCTTGCTTAAATTGGAGCTAAGTTTGAGCAAATTATACCTACAGAAATAGGTTATTTGTGCAGCAAGGGGGAATTGTCCGGGGGGGTTAATGTCCTAGGCTAAATCAGGGGGGAATTGTCCGGGGGGTTATTGTCTGGGGGTTTTTGTCCAGGGGGAGGAAATGTCCTACACTCGACCCACCACACAGTTATTTTTCTACAATTCTCATAGTGTCCTCAGTATTTTGTTAATGTGTACAGTGTGCACATGTGTATGCTTATATTACATGTACATTTGAACATATAATAGAAATGAATCAACTAATACTTCCATGCAAATATTAAGTGACCATTTGAAATGTGATACAGCTTTATATAACGTAAACAGTTGACAACACAATTTCTCAGGGATAGACTGTCAAAAATTCGTGAGTAGGAATACAGTGGAGCCACCTTCTGAAAGGAATTGGATTTTGTTTTTCCCCAGATACACATCCACTTGGTAGTAGTTGAGAAGTTCAGGTGTAAAACATGTTCAGATCTTATTGTAAGACAACAGTTAACAAACTACTATTAATTAATTAATTAGGTGAATATTAATAGCTGAATTTCGAATAAAAATATCAACCATAGTTTATAAACTTTACATAAGTTAACGAAAAAAGACAAAATGAGAAAACATTTATGTAGAAGAGCATATAAGTGAACAGAGATAGATAATTAAGTGCTAATGATCTATTCTTCATTTTGAAAAGCTGGAAGACTGGAACAAAGACAGCTGAATATTGTACGAATGGAATCATCAACGGAAACATCATGCACAAAATCATGGACAATAACAGTTCTAAAAAACTTGGCCATTGCACAGTATGCATTTGCCCTATTGTGCCTTTTGTGAGCTTAAAATGGAAGTCCTCTGATCCCATTCACGCAATTCATCCAATTCTCAGAATGCTTCACCAAACTTGCACCTTAACTATAGTAATAACACCTGGTAATTGATTGAGTTGATGCGAACGTGTAAATTTCTTTGCAACTGAGGAAAACCGGCAACAATTCTGGTAACATACCGTCGAGACTGGAGAGGTCTGGAAGGACTGACAGAGCCTGCGACTTGTACTGGACGTGGTAACAGGCTGGATTAGTGAGGTCACGGATGTCATCCCTCATTCGAAGTTCGGTCAATTTCTCAAGGTCACGGAGAATTTGTAATGCATCACAGCTAAAGTAAAACATGCTCTACATAAGTACATCAGTACATAAGTACATGCACATCTGTTATTGCCCGCCTCTAATAAGCTTCCAAAGAAACCACATAATATGTTTAATGCTTTCAGTCTGGCAATGCAGTGTAATGCAATGTAATTACAATGTAATGCAGTGCATTATCCATCCAGATAAGTGCGGATTGGTACCGCTAAAGCTGATACTTCCATTGCAAAACAGAAGTTAGAGTTAGGCAGAAGGATAAAAGAATCAGCTTCAATTTGATGTCAGAGGAAACTTTCATACATAGGTTGTGCCACAATACTGTAGGAATAAAGTTAAAAGCATGGATAAGACTTGGACATCCTTATATGGTGTAGTGGGTATGTTCGTTGCCTTGCAGCCGGAGGGTTGCAGGTTCGAATCCACCTAAAGTCGATCACTGCATAAGGACCTTGGTCCTTGGGCAAGTCCTTCACTCGCAATTGCTCAGTGCTTCGGTGTGAAACTCCAATTCAGTGTCCACGTTGTAGTCGGGAGCGCCTCTAAATAGAGTGCTTGAAGGAGCGCTACAACAAGTGCGCATACAAAACAAAAAACAAACAAAACAATAATAAATAAATTACTCAAACAAGTTCTGGGTAATTAATCCTCCAGTTCTGCATTAATAAGTCAATTTAAGATAAAATCGATGGGTCAATGAATTAATTAAGGCTGAAAGTATTCTAATTTCACATTCATGCCTTGTCCTCATCTTAGCTCTAGAGTTTCCTGAAAGGCAGGCATTACACAGCCACACTTCACTGAGACCGACTCCGATATGCGATGCAATATATAAAAGTCTTTTATTTCAATCTTTCATGCAAGAATGTCTGTATTTTTAATAATTGCACTGCAAAAAGCGAAAGGCACTGCCTGTGGGTGGCAAAACTGACGTCTCAGAATGTGTAGAATACAGTGAATACAACCTTAACAGCTACTCTGCCACCTCTGGTTCTTTAAAAAGCGGACTGCAACTTTGTTCCATGTTTAACGGCAATGCCATATCAAAGATGATTAGTGTCGCCTTCCTCCTTTATCAAGGCTTGCAACTGGCACTGGCAGAGAGCAACAGTGGTGTAGTTTGGACTACCTCCTTCGGACTACTCTTTTGGACAACCCTTCTGACTAGACACAGCGCACGTGAATAAGCTGTTGCCCTGCGCTTGGCTTTCGAGTGGAGCTCTAGAAATTTGGACATTATGATCACAATTACGATTTAGCACAAAATCATCGTAATCACCAGAAAAGACATTATTAGAAGTTCATCATGACTTCAATTCATTCAGACTCGGATTGAGTCGACACTAAGTGGACATCCTGCTTATTATTAACCTTGGATATATAGATTCTTTGTTAAGAATAGAAATCGAGGGAAGCATGGAGGGAAAAGAACAAGAGGAAGACCGAGACAGATGATGCTAGACTGGATGATGGAGGATGGATGCCAAAAACTCATGAAGAAGGCTGCAATGGAGGATGGAGTGGCTAAATGTTGCATTTGAACCTGCCTAGGGGCAGAGAACCTGAAGAAGTAGATATATACATCAAACTATTGATGATGGTCCATGGAACGTCGATATAACAAATATTGTTACTGTATATTCATTGATAAAAAGAGTATAAAAGAACACTGAATAGCTGACTTAAACTAACGTAAAACTTGAAGAATGAACTTACCTTGGTATTAAGTTTCCAGCAACATTTAAACTGGACAGACTGCTCAGTGTCTGAAGTCCTTCTGAAAAGGAACAGGACAAACTGAGTTATAATCAAGAAAATATCGTGTCTAAAATTCACCCAATTTAATGTAATTTTCATTTATGGTGTACTCCCAGGCAAAACTGTGATAGCACAAACTCAATACCAAATGTGTAACCAACTGCAAAAACATGAATAAATATCTGGGTACCAAACGCCAACTGGTGTACTGGTGCAGCCTACACATAGTTTAAGGTGACACATTTGTATATTTTACGATATTATTGTCTGGTAACCAAGATTTGAGTCTGTGACCAGCTGGGATAAGTATCTAATCTATGATGAGTATTAATTTACAGTTATAACATTATTTTGGAAGAGACAGAGAAAAAACAGAAACAAGTAAACAAAACAATAATTCGTCGTGTCCAGTGATCAGCATGGATAAATATGTAAATGCCATTCACTAATGAATTCCAAATTTAAACCAAAATGTGTGACATGTAGTTGTAAAGCCCTGTAACTTACATACTAAGTTTCAGTATTTTGATGGCTGAATGTCTTTATCCATACTGGTCTGGACAGCTAAAGGGTAGCAGATTACTTAAGGATATATTTTAGATGCCTGCAACGTAATGGTCTGTTGAGGAAATGTGGGAACCTAAACGCAACATGGGAACCTAAATGGGATGACAATCAAATAAATAAAATCATTGAGAATAAGTGAAGGCTGCAGTCGCCGGAGACACGAAACGGAGTATCCCCCCTGAAAGCTATCCGGGGGGATGAATTAATCTATCCCCCCGGATGGAATTAACCGGTCTATACTATCCGGGGGGATAAACCATTCTATCCCCTTTTTTGAAAACTGAGCATAATAAAAAAAATTATGCTGTAACCAAAATTTAAAGTGACTCTAATTGTTTTAAGTGTCCTAAGCAATGCTCAGATAAAGGCAACTCGAATTTATTTAGTAACTCTGAGTGTTTTTAAGTGTTTTAAATGTTTTAAGTGCTCTAAAAACAGGGCAAAACAAATTATCTAGTATGAATAAACATACATGTTAGTGTCATTGTTCAAAACAAAGCAGATGAAAATTAATTTGCAAAAGAAAATACACGTGGAAGCGGTTTTTTCGACTTTTTTAATTTGGGGGGATACAATTAATACGGGGGATACTCTATTTCGTGACACAGGCAAACAATTGCACAAAAGCAGTTAAACCGACACTGGCAGATAGTCAATCATTTCTTTACGTAGTCATGTAACCAAAATGTACCCAATTTGTACAATTGTACATAGAGTCGATAAGCTACTAGAAGTAAAACTGACCGAGGTTTGATATCCTGTTTGACGACAAATCTAGGTGAGTTAAGCAGCTGAGACCAGTTAGTGGAAGAAGCTGAGAAAGGTTGTTCCTGGAGAGGTCAAGACTTTCCAGTGCCGTACACAATCCTATGCAACCAAGGTTCTCAATACCTTTAACAGATCACAAAAACATAGCTGTCACAAAAATTGTCTTGCTAATGGATTTGAGCTGCACAGCAGACAAAAAATTAATCAAGCTATTCCAAATGATTTGATGAATAACAAGAGAAATACGTCTCTAAGTACCGGTAATTGACTACTAAAGGTTTCTATTGTCAACAAGTCATTTCGTAAGTCCGATCAAGAAAGCATTCATTATTCAAATAAATTTTACTGGACTGATGTGTGGCTTACAAGCAAGCATTTGAATTCCCTAGCAATTCCAGTCATGCATCAAAGAACACATAATAAATGTCAAATCATGTAAGACAAATGACAATAAGGAAACCGAGAGCCAAGACTTAAAAAGACGATGGTAAATGATAATGATGCTATGACTATGATGCTCAATGAGTTTACCTGAAGCAAGCCAAACGCTTTTTTCTTACCCATATCTGACAACTTTAGAGAGAATATGCTTTCCAAATCAAATTCTCCACTTCTTCTCTTCAGCATGGCTTTTGAAATACATCTTGTACCTTCCACTACAAGCAAATGCAACACCAATTGTCCAAGCTTAATTATAAATAGAGACAAGACTTTATATCTAATTCCTTATTCATGAGGTTAAATTTTATATCTTTTTTGCATGGATGCTAATGAAACGCAAATATCTAAAACTCATTCCCTTCTCTTTTACGCTTATTAAAAATATATTACCTAGGTATTTCTGTTATTGCAAGTGCTATGATTATTATTCACTACTTTATTGCTAGCGTTTGCTGTATAGGCGACAAGATACAATATTCTCTATACATGTAGCTTCAGTATCTAGGAAACAGTCTGAAAACCTGTGTTGTTTTGAGTTAAAGGTCTTCTAGTCGCCGGTCAATTGTGCAAAGGCACATCGGAAAGAAACAGCATTAAATAGCGTTGTGTGCAAACATAGAGACTTTGAAAGACTATGAGCCGCAGACGCTATTACTATTATATTTCCCCGGGATACATAATATAATCCCCGATTGTAAATTAAATTGTAACACATGACGATAATTTGATACTGTGCGTCCTATTTTAAATTTGCCTTATATGTTTCGCTATACTCACCGTCATTGCTAGCCATTATGTATCTCAATAGTCGAAAATGGGTAAACACGCACACTAGATACCCGTACTCCAAGCAATATGGCTGCCAACGAATGCTATAAAGTTAGAGCGCAGCGACCTATCCTATCGACGCATCGCAACATGCAAAGCGCTCAACAGAATGACTGCACTAACCCTAAAACTAACCCTAACCGACCCTCACGGCGCCTAACCTGAGCCCTAACCGACCCTCACGCGATAAATAGTCGCTGCGCTCTAATTTATGGCATTCGTTGGCAGCCATATTGTTTGGAGTACGGGTACCTAGTGTGCGTATTTACCCGAAAGTGTTATATTTGCTTATGCTGGCGAAAACCGATTAGGCTACTGCTAGTGCTAGACATGTTTTAAACTAATTTCAAATTTTTATTGAAAAACCACACGCCATGATGTTGACAAGTGTATCTATGGCTCCGTTTGCAGACTGGTTCTTTGCTATTTGTTAAGTAGTATGTAAATGTTTCCGACGCGCACAGAGGTCGTCGATAATAATCAATGTGGGTCTAACATGTCTTTGGGTATAATGGGTGAAGACAAAGAGCGACATACATTGTAGGCATTAATCTACATCCTCAGCCATTCATTGAATCTGTATGCTCGCTGGCGGCGCCAGCTATACAATTTGAGCAGGTCGAGACTGAGACAGAAGGCAGACAGTGACAGACGGAGAGACTGAGAGGCAGAGAAGCATAGACAGATAGTCAAATTAATATGATAACACAATGATAGAATAACAGAGGATTTAAGAACTTTGTGCAGGCCTAATGGCCTATAGCATATTTAATATCCTCAATCGTAATCTCACAGCGCATAGGCCTATATAAATACGATTTATAGCCTCTGGAATAAGTCTTTCATATAATATAGGCACTCAATCAAACGAGAATCGATAAACAGTTTACAGATAGGCCCTACCCTAAGTTCAGTCATAGCCTATAGCCTAACCAAAAATCAATGATTGTTACCTTAGCCATAGGTTTGTATTAAAGCAAATCAAACTTGGGCATATAAATATGTTAGGCCAAATCAGAGGGTCGTTAACTATGGGCGTTGTTTTATGTGGATATGCAAATACAGTACTGTTGGTCTATGGCACTACGCCCAGCATTAAAACGTAGGCTACCAGAAGTGGGGTTCGAACCCACGCGGGCATATGCCCATTGGATCTTAAGTCCAACGCCTTAACCACTCGGCCATCCTGGTTGCGTTATAAACTGTGCGCACTTTAAAACCATGTTCAAGCAGGCAGGCAGGCAAGCACACTAGCACGCGGACAGGCAGACTGACATACAGGCAGACAGGTAGCCAGACAGGCAGACAGACATACAGCCAGGCAGACAGGGAGGCAGGTATGTGCGCAGACAAACAGGCAGACAAGTATGTGCGCAGACAAACAGGCAGACAAGTGGGCAGGCAGGCGGGCGGACGGGCGGGCAGGCAGGCATGTAGACAGACAGGTAGACAGGCAGGTAGCCTGCAGACAGGCAGACAGTCATGCAAGCAGACAGGCAGACAAGTAGCCAGACAGGCAGACAGACATACAGCCAGGCAGATATGCAGACAGGTAGGCAGACAGGAAGACAGATAGACAATCAAGCAGACAGGCAGGCACTGCCGGGCAGGCATGTATACAGGCAGACAAGCAGGCTGCAGGCACACAAACAGGCAATCAGACAGACAGGTGGGCGGGCGGGCAGGCAGGCAGGCACCAGACAGGTAGCCAGACAGGCAGGCAGCTATGTAAGGCAGACAGACAGACAGGCAGAAAGACAGAAAGACAGACAGGCAGGCAAACCAAGCAGGCAGGCAGGCAGACGGGCAGGCAGGTATATAGGCAGGCAGACAGATAGGCAAGCACACGGGCAGGTAGGCGGGCAAACAAGCAAACGGCTAACGTGGGTGGTCGTCAAAGTTTATAAACTACTAGGAAGGTGAAGGGCCTATCAATGCAAGAATACTGATCAGCTACATATGGATATCCGATTTCAAGCGCCCCCTATAAACAGTAGCTATAGAAATCGCCATTTTAAGCTAATCTCTAAATTAGACCTACAACGTGCAGCCTTACTCGAACGCTTAGCGTAGGCTAGGTCCATATCAACTCATTCGCAACTATTATAGCCTACTCCCTACTGCATCACGTTGGATTGATTGTGGGAATATTTTTGAGCGCTTCTGAAATCTCGATGTTTCAGCTGCGATTGCCGATTAGACTAGAAGAACGGGGGAAAAAGAAAAGGAGTTACTACGCTGGGTGGCCGTAGATAGCTCGCTGTGTTCCAGCATTCATTTGGTAGTTATTCTGGTTGGAGATCAGACTGCACTCTGCTCTGCGTGCAGATAGGAGCCGCTCCTCTGCTCTTTCCGCCGATCCATCCTGGGACAAAAACGACCGACCGCTTACACATGACGGTGACTTTCTGCTTACAAAGAAACCACTTAAGGACCGACGTAGTCATGAATTGCGCCGTTGCACCATCAATGATTCATCCGTCCGTTTACCGCTTAACAGAGGGCGCTGGTATAATATAATGGCGAAGGTTAAAAACCTTTGCCATCAATGGACGCTACACAGGACGTGCATAGAACGATTGATTGTGAGGGGTCCTGGCCATGGGGGTGGGAGTTGGGTGGGTGGTAGGGTGGGTGGTAGGGTGGGTGGTGGGAGACTGAGAGGTAAAAAGAGACTCTTTCATAAGAAGCCGACTGCTGTTAACCAACCTCTTTATAGGCCTGTGCTACAGTGTGCTTAATATACAGGCTAATTTCAGCAAGACCAGCCTACATGTAGGCTACAAATAGAGACATATAGGGACCTGCAATGACATACCCCGCAGTCGATCGATCGAGTAGATCGTAACTCGGCCAAGTCGAGTCGATTGAAAAATCGTCGACCCGATCGACTTGCAAGTCGAGTCGATCACTCGTTTCCGAAGTCGAGTCGATCGTTGTTTCATCGACTCGACTCGACTGAGAAATATTTTATTTGTTATTTCTTGAAGTCTCAAAGCGACCTACATGATAATAATGACGTAATTAAGTGCAAATCTACTATTATATAATTCGCCGATAATTCGAAATTAGGCTTACTGTGGCGTCAAACTGATTGGTATGACACAGATCTACCGTCGTATAATTTTATTTTGAGATAACATAACTGCAGAGGTGAGTAAGGGACAAAACTAGGCCAAGTCGACGGAGTCGGCCGACGATCGACTCGATCCCAGTCGATCGACTTCGTCGACTCGCCGACCTCTCGACGACACGATCGACTTGGCTCGGCCGACGATCGACTCGATCGACTTCGTCGACTTGGCCTAGCTTTGTCCCTTACTAGTCGATCGAGTTGTCGAGAGGTCGGCGAGTCGACGAAGTCGATCGAGTCGATCGTCGCGCGAGCCAAGTCGATCGTAGCCAACGATTCGATCGACTGTGGGTATAACATTGCTGTGTCACACCCTTAAAGGCACCTCCTGTGAACCAGTCTCGGAGATGATAGTCGTAACAGGAAGACTTCGGACATGGCCGGGCGTCCACAGATATTTTTGCAGGAAGTGCAAACAAAATGGTCACGGTTGGAACTTTTTTTAAAAAAATATGAATTAAATGCAAAGCAGGAAATTAAGAAGATAGTTACATTTCATAGAGGTTTCTATAAATGCAAATTTCTCACATTTATAACTTTCTGAAACATTCTAGAATCATTAGTTCGCAGCCTAAGTGCAATTAGAGATCAGTTAAAAACCACAAACCAGAAGTTGCAAAAATAGGTGCCAGTCTTGCAAGGGAGGGGGACAAGTGCCCCCGCTTGCCGCTAAGATCAGACGTCCACGACTGCAGTGGATATAAATTGGAGATTTCGATAGCAGACAAGACCATACACATCTAGTGGCGTTCCGAGTCTTGATTCCCGCTCCGCATGGAACTGGAAAGAACAATCGTACGTCGAAGAGACAGATGGCCTCGCCGACGGATGAGGAGTAGGTGGTAGTGAAGGTGGAAGAGGCGGATTTTTTATCCACAGAACTCCTTGGAAAGAAACAGACCAAAGACGGAAGCAAATCACAGGCGATTGGCGGCGTCGTGTACAGACGACGGAATAGCCGCGGAGGGAGGCAGGTCATTGATGATAAAGCCAACGACGACGATGATATGTTTATGCGCACTTAAAATCACATATATCTCTATGCATACATGTTAATATAATATGCATGCATACTTACAGGTCTGTTCAGGAAATACATTGTTTTACAGGCTCTACACAGCGCAACATGTTTGCGATATGCAAGAACAGTGAGGTCATAAATCTCCTTGCGACCAGACAGCGCGTGTAGCATTATCTCAGTGAGCATGTACTGGCGAAATGGACAGTCATTAGTTTCATAGTGGGACTATACGTCTCGTGCGGAAGAAACGCATTTCATATCCATTATTAGGCCTATACGCGCTGCATGTGTGTGTGTGTATGCGTGTGTAAGTGATTACGGACGTCGTTTGTAGAGTAGTCATAATCTGTGACGTACCATGTCGCTCCTGCTGTGCTTGAGTGGTGCGTATACGGTCTGTTGACGGAAGATTTACGAGTCTATGGTGGAATTGTGTGGATGGGTGGATAAATGGATAGATGCATGAATGGATGGATGGTGGATGGATGAATGGATTCATGAAGCGGCAGATGCATGGGTGGATAAATGGATGGATGCATGAATGGATGGTGGATGGATTGATGGATGGGTGGGTGGGTGGGTGGATGGATCGGTGAACGGATGAATGGATGGATGGACGGACGTACGGACGGGCGGACGGGCTAATGGATGGATGAATGGTAGGATGGATGGAAGGATGGATGGATGAATGGTTGGATGGGTGGGTGAAATAGATAAGTGGATGGATTCATTTATGGAAGAATGGGTGTTTTTATGTTTGTATGTCCGCACTTATTATAGCGCCCCTTCCTTCAAGCTCTACTCAGAGGCGCTCCCGACTGCAGCGCGGACACTGCATCGGAGTTTCACGCCGAAGCGCTGAGCAATTGCGAGTGAAGGACTTGCCCAAAGTTCCTACGCGGCGACTTGAGGTGGACTGGAACCTGCAACCTTTCGGCTGCAAAGCGACGAACATACCCACTGCACTACCCCGCCCCACAATGAGTTATGGAGCGTATGGAAGTATGGTATAGTATGGCACAGTGTGGCTTAGAATGGTCGACAACTCGATATGCAGAGTTCAAAGGTTCGCACTCCATCCGGGCAGCATATTACCATTCTCTAACCGATTTCGTAAGCCGGTCAGAGGAATAGAATGATTACATTGTGGAAGAAGCGAAGACCATAGGGGGGAGAAGGTAGTTGATGTTAGCAGTTATTGGTGAAGCTGTAGGCTATTAGCTTCACCAACAACTGCTAAAGAACCAACGGAAAAATCTTAAAAATCTAATGACGACACTAACCCTAATACTAAGCCTAACCGACCCTGAGGACGCAAAAATCTGAAGAATCTAATGACGACACTAGCCCTAAGACTAACCCTAACCGACCCTCACGACGCGAAACCTTACCCTATACGCGAACGACACCATGCTTAAATTTACCTATAAAGAGCCGTAAAGTGACACATAATTACCTGTCCAAATGTTCCTCCATACGTAGGGTAATTGTAGCGATCGCTACAAGTTTCGGTCGCTAATATTATTATTTTATTTAATTTTTGATCGATTATGGGGTTTCAGGGATCTGATATATTTATTTTATTTCTGTATTTTTGAGCTGCCTTGCGTGACCTAGATTTTATTTTGATTTTGTTGATTTGCGCTTGACACGGGTCACAGCGACCGCCGGTGTAGGCAGCAGTCGCTGCTGTTTCATTGAATCGTGTTTCTTTCGCACGAAATAGTCGACCGTAGTTCGCCGACTTCAAAGTTATTACCGCTTGCGTCGACGCGCGCGGGCTACTTTCTCACAGTTTCGTCTTAGGCGGTCCGACGGATAGAGTGAGGGAGCAACACGACCAGACAGACAGGCACAGACAGGGAGACGGATTGAGAAGGAAACACTGTAGGCGTGTGGGCCTGTGTATGTGTGTTTTCGCAAGGTTAAACTGGTGCATTTGGTGCCTACGTGATTGACGGCAGATGACGCTTTTCAGAAGGAGAGATAGACAGAGAAAGACAGCCACTGCTGGGCAGACGCGGAGATACACAGGAGAGGGCGCACGTGGCAGCTGATTCTTGCCGCCTTGAAACAGCTGTACAGCTGCTGAGTTGGCGCGTTCGGCTCTTTAGCTGCGCATGCGCAGTAGAGGGGATGCACCGCGATTCTGGCAGTAATATAAGCGCAGCGCACAGTTGAAAGGCAGACGTGGCCAGAATTTCAAGAGAAGTGGATGTTTAGAGTTGCGGACAGAATTTCAAGGCAATTGGATGTATCGCGGCTGATAGAAAGTTTCGTATTCGACCGTTTTAGTGAAGTGAGGCCAGGATTAAAGCGCCGCTTGCACTAGTCATCGGCGTCATTGAGTTTCTCGGATACATACGAATACCGCTGGCGATTCTTTCACGACATGGAGTCTTTATCGATTCTGTTCGGAGCGGAAAAATAGGCCTAATCGTCGTTGCTGGAGTTCTGTTTTCGCATCGGCTGTTCTCCCGGATATAACGACAAGGCCTCTCTTCGCCCTGTCACACGGAGTGATATATCGTGGGCATTGAATCGTCAACGCTGTGCTCTCGTTATTCGAAATTGTGTTGCGATTCGTTTGCCTAATTGGCGTCTTTCTCAAACGGCTTGGATTAATAGCCGTTCTCTAGCCTACGCAACGTAGAAATCCGTTCATTGCGTGGAATTAACGTCGGATTTACCGTTTTCTTTCGGGCGTCCCAATATCGACGCCTTTCTTCTGTTTCCGTCGCATCTCCTGGAATTCGACACGTTGTCGCCAATCTTCGCACACGTCGACTTTGTCCCTTGTCTTCGGAAATAAGGTACGCTTTATAAGGGGAATTAATGCGATCGGTTAATTAGATATTTTGGGCTGAATTGAAATTGGCCGTGGGACTTGAATGTAAATCGGGGTTTAATTTAGGCCTACTCCGGTTGAAATGTGTTTGCATTGAAATGTGTTTGCATTGAAATGAGTTCGCATTGAAATGTGTTTGCATTTAAATGTATTTACATTGAAATGTGTTTGCATTGAAAGGTGTTGGCATTGAATTGTCTGCATTTGATTTTCATTGAATGCCTTTGCAAATAATAAGAAGTATTAATTAAACTTACTGACTTTAATCACTGATTGCATTGAATGTAGCTAATGTTGACTGAAGATTTAATTGATTGATAATAATAAGAGATATTATTAAATCTACTGACTTTCTTCACTGCGAGCTATAAAGATAGGAGTAATTTATATAGCGCCATGGAGGATTCTAGGGCTACGACCCCTGCTCAGCCTTCGAGGCCCCCTTCCTCGATGGAAATTGTCTTAGAGGCAATTCAGAGTAACGCTAAGAGTACACATGAAGCGATGACTTCTATGCAGTCATCTATGCAGTCGTCTATACAACTGAATGCCAGAGATACGCAAGAGGCGATTGCCCTGGTAGAATTAAATGTCTTGGCGGTGCAATCAAATGTCAGAGATGAAATAAGAGAGGAAATCTCTGCTGTACAATATAATGTTAGAGAAGCGTTGACGGAGGTTGTGTCACGCTTAG
Organism: Lumbricus terrestris; assembly: GCA_949752735.1. NCBI lineage: Eukaryota > Metazoa > Annelida > Clitellata > Crassiclitellata > Lumbricidae > Lumbricus > Lumbricus terrestris. The sequence continues at coordinate 22,241,418 of OX457043.1, read as the reverse complement.
AAAGACTCGAAGCATCGCCGGTACCAAGATCTGCTGTGGATTTGAACCCTGGACTGAGGTCCACCGCTCCTACCATTGCGGACGTGCCTTACCGTTCGACCATCGGCCTGGCAGAAAGTTTTGGGGCTAGGCCTAAAGACTTCGCTCATCCCAGTATACTGCGAAGAAGTGAGCGGTTGTCCAGCAAGCCTCCAATTTCAAATAGGGAGCTAGGCAGCCGAGATAATTGGCCGCCTTTCCATCGCTGGGATTCGAACCCGGAAGTCACCTCATCCTGTCCTCCCTCTATCTCTAAGAACTATGGTCCACAGCAGCACGCAGCCTCATCGTTCGAGAATCCGGAAGTGGCGACTCCGGGGATGACGATGGGGGCGGGCGTTACATAATTATTTGCAAGAAATTTGAAACGTTTTACATTGCAATTCGTGTAAAATCGTGAGAGCCTGCCGACGCGCACGTGTTGACAGTTTAGAAGGGATGGTCAGAAATTGTACTCCACAACCTTCTCCCCCCCTATATGGTCTTCGCGTCTTCCACGATGTAATCATTGTATTCCTCTATAGCCTGCTTGCGAAATCGGTTAGAAAATGCTAATAAGCATCCGGGCAAGCCAAGATAACATGCGGAAGATGATAGAAAACCAGTGTAAAAATTATTTGTCTGGACCTAACTAATAGATGGGTCGCAAAAGGTTCGTCAGCCACTCATTCGCGTGAGTAGAGCAGGGAGGAGACCCGACCGATGACTCTAATTTGGGCGTAGACTCGGAACCGACCTGGGCTGGCGAACCAAAGTCCACCGTGCCCACCTTCTCGTGGGGCGACCTGTTAGTAACCCCTCCGTATGGAGGGGTGAACGAACGGGCACGGATGGCAAACGGGGGGAAGGCAATGGCAAACCACCCATTATATTCTGCCAAGAAAACAGTTATGATGTATTCAAGACACTGGAGAGGATACATCAAAACTGTCGCCAGAGTTCCAAGAGCTGACGGCACCAGGTGACCAGATGAACTAATAGATGTAGACTATTGTTGAGGAATAGACCAGCGAAATTAGACGGGAGCACGGATGATCTTACACAAAAACATTACAATGATCTTTAAAAATTATATAAACTTACATATGTATACGAAATGAGAACTTGGTTCTGCAAGACGCATATAGCCTAATAGATGCAGACTCAAACGATCCGATTGCAGTCATCTGTCGCCACCCAGTTAACCTAAAAGCTTTACACAAAGTATGTTATTCCTTTACACAACGAATAGATAGGCCTACCTCTGTGTGAATGAAAAGTGTGTTCGAACGTTGTTACCTCTTGACCTTCAATGAAATTTGAAACCCGACTCCACCTTGGCCGATTATTCACTCGAAGAACATTAGAACCTAAGGGTGCACGTTAAAACTCGATTCCACCGTGGCCGATTATTCTCTCGAAGAACATTAGAACCTAAGGGTGCACGTTAAAACTCGATTCCACCGTGGCCGATTATTCTCTCGAAGAACATTAGAACCTAAGGGTGCACGTTAAAACTCGATTCCACCGTGGCCGATTATTCTCTCGAAGAACATTAGAACCTAAGGGTGCACATTAAAACTCGGCTCCACTGAGGTGAAACTATAATAATAATTTTATAACTACCTGCATGTGATGAAACATTTAACTGCTTTCGTTTCCTGACTGCATCAGCCATTATGCCATAGATGCTTCAGCAGCATCCGTCATGGGCGGAGACCTAGGGGGGGACAGGGGGGACGGTCCCCCCCAATAAAAGTGTTGGGGGGACGGCCCATGCATTTGTCCCCCCCAATGTTTGAGCGCGAAGCCTTTTTGGGCGGCGGCAAAAAATTTTTTGCAAGATTTTGGCCGGATGACTAAAAAAAAAAAGGTCATCAACTTTTTGGGCGGCGAAAATAGGAAAATTTCGTCGAGATTTAAGCGGATGACTAAAAAAAAAAAAAAAGTTCATCAACTTTTTTGGCGGCGAAAATAGGAATTTTTCGCGGCGAAAATAGGAAAAAATTTTCCGAGATTTCGCCGGTCGTCAGAAATTTTTCGGAAAATCTCGCGTCTTTCCGTCCCCCCCAATTCTCGGCCCAGGTCTCCGCCTATGGCATCCGTGCTGGATGAGGAACAGCGTATAGCATATTATAGCATCGTAAATATCCGAAATTAGACGGGAGAATGACACGTGCTTCAGGGTGCCACTCCGTGGGTGGAAAAAGAAGAAGACTGGTTTAGGTGTTAAACGTCACAACTTCCCTGCTGAGTTGGTAATGAGGTTCTTCGTGTTTCCATGCATATAAGTCGAATGATTTACGGCGTACGGACACGCGCAAAACACATTGCTTGCATTCTGTATAGTACGTGTAAAGACATGTTGTATAACAATAATTATGATTATGCATGCAATGTAACTTCTGTGCAAATTATTTATATAACACTGTGCACAGTGCACGCTTAGCAATATCACGTTCGCAGAACAAGTGCACATATCCGACTGCCTAATGTAATGTATGCCTAATGTAATTGGTAATTTCCATTGCCCCGCTCACAACCGAGGACATTCAGTAGCGCTCGCATGCAGCGCGATAACCCATAGAGAAAAATAGGTCTTAAGAAGAGATAGAGATGTGATAGTGTGGGTGTCTAACCAACTTACATAGACGTATACATACATGTACAATTGCACATGTGTGATGTATTGTGTACAAAAGACACTTGGAACAACAATTATAGGCCTACAATTATTCATCCATCCATTTTTCCGTCCATTTATTGATGCATTCATCCATCCGTTCATACATACATGTACAATTGTACATGCATGCATACATTATATTTACATCGTATTTGCATAGGCCTACATAGATACATGCAGCATACATACATACATAATACTTGAATGCATAATTATGGGCTTATGCCTACATACATGCGTAAATACGTATACAAGCATATTTGCACATATCCATCACACTGAATAGCTTTCCTGGTGTCAATTTATTCGTGTAAAGCGGATAGATTTGTTTGGCAGAGTCCTATGCGAAGCGATGCTTGGAATGCGCCGACTGACTGACAGACAGACAGACGCGGGGGAGTATATAACAGATCGAAAGATGAGAGGAACAGTACTACTGGCTCGCTTGGCTACACCGGTAAGGCCGCGCGTCTGTACGCAATTCACTCTGTGAAAGAGCGTGCGGGCCGCGGTTCGATTCCCGAAGGTGGCTATCTCAGAGATTCAAATCTCGGACTAGCACGGTCCGTCCACGGGGACCTAAATGGCGTGGCGACACTAATCATCTTCGATATGGCAGTGTCGTTAAACATGTAACAAACAAACAGAGGAACAGTAGATAATTATAAGTATTATGATCTGTAAATCCAGGAGAAGGCAAAGAAGTGTCTCGTTGGCCTCTCGTCCAATTGTTTTCTCTCTCCTCCTCCCCCTCCTCCTCCCGTCCTTCGCGTTCCTTCTCTCCTCCTTCTTTCTTCCACTCGATTCTCTGCTTATTCGTATTCCTTTCATCGTTTGGTGACTGGAATGACATGCTTGCATTTGACGGTGAAGGTGGAATCATGCGTTGACTCATTGGTGGAAGATGACTAAGACACTAAAAAGTGGAGGAAATTGATGTGGGGAAAAATAATCGATGAAAGGAAGAACGGAGAAGGATGAAGGAAAAGAAGAAGGATGAGTAGGTGGAAAAGCTTAAAAGGAAACGTTTTAGGAGATGGACTAAGTGGAGAAGGAGGAAGAGGAGGAGGAGGAGGAGGGAGAGGAGGAAGAAGAGGAGGAGGAGGAAGAGTAGGAAGAGGAGAAGGAGGAGGAGGAAGAATAGGAAGAGGAGGAGGTGAAGAAAGAGGACGAGGAGGACGAGGAGGGGAGGAGGAGAAGGAATAGGAGGAGGAGGATTACGAGGAAGAGGAGGAGGAGGAGGAGGAGGAGAAGGAGAAGAAGAAGGAGGAGAATGAGGAGGAGAAGGGTGAGAAGAAGAAGGGGGGAGGAATAGGAAGAGAAGGAGGAGGTAATAAAGAAAAAGAAGCGGGACTGGAGATGGTGAACGGAGGAGGAGGAGGAGGAGGAGGAGGAGGAAAAGGAGGAGGAGGAAGTTGGAGATGGATCTTCTGTTCGCACATGCGATTCGTCTTCACCGGTCTTCATAAAATACAAACAGGTCCGAAGTAGCACCTGTTATCGCTCAGAAGACTGCAGGGAGTCAGAGAAGTTGGTTGGAGAATTATTATAGAGTGGGAGAAGGAGAGAAGAAAGACAGGAAGGAGATTAAAGATACACTGGCAAGATACAGTCATGTAAGATTACTGGCCTGAAATTAAGATGGATTTGATTGGCAATAGCCTACAGACAATGACACAGACATAGAAGCAGACAGACACACATAGGCACACAGTCGCGCAGACATATCTAGACATATCTAGACAAACAGACGGGGCAGCAACAAATAGCTGGCATATGGAAGGCACTATGTCTATCAGCATGTATGGCAGATGGCATATATATCCGTTATCCCCCGGGTAGATATGCATGCATGTGTCACACATAATATGCAACACATTTGGCCTTTGCTTGATCTATTAATCGTTATTCAATATTAGTTATATTACCACTGTGTTGAAATGGTTTGAGTAGCGCTATTATATTTATGTCCTTGGCCAAGTACTTATAAGCTATCCAGATCTATCTAGTGGAAAGGAAGCCATGCACCGCTTCCCATATGGACTACATCAGAGGAAGAGAGGAAGAGGAGGAAAGAGAGGAATGGAGAGGGGATATGAGGATTGGAAGGAGGGGGAGGGTGGATGGATGCGTTTCGTGGAATAGATGTGATCATCTAAACAACCTGCCGCTGCAGCTTCTTCTTCCTCTTAATTCTTCTTCTTCTTCTTACCGGGTTGACGAGAGCATTTCGCTGTGGCACCTCATCTATTATCCGCTCCTCGCTTTTATACGAATTGATGGAGAAATGATTTATATAAATCTCATATATCATGGCCTATGCCTACATCTCATACATGTACCTACATAGGCCTACATAGCTATATGCATATATATATATATATATATATATATATATATGCAGTTTTATACACACGGCTCCCTGGTTCTTTTTATAAACTGCTTATAGCAACCTTCCGTTTTTTACCGGGCATGCTTGGGTCGATCTGGAGAGTTTCTGAGAAGTCATCTCGAAGGGGCGCTGTTTTGTACATTTTCATAGACAGATAGATAGATGGATACACGTATACGTGCGACACAGTGATCTATCGGTAATATATGTCTGGTTAGGACAGATTATCCGGGTTGTGAGTTCGACTCAACTATAGCGGTCCCTTAGAAAGTTGTGTTCGCACGTTTGCTACTCAATTGTCTTTAAGCAGATTAATTGGATTCAGACGTATAATCTAAAACTATAAAGGCGAAACTTTTCCAATGTTTGCGAACAATTTTCTTTTTATCCACCCGGCCGATTTTTCCCCATATTTACAAAAGTACTTTTTAGGAGCCCTTAACAAACATAGGGGGGTTCGCGATCCAAAAATCTTACCTTTGCCGAATTTGAAACATTTAATTTTTAATAATCCGACGAAAGCTAATATAATGCAGTATTTAAGATTGGTCGCCGGATCGCTTTCAAAGAACCCATAGATTTATGACGTCATCACTTCTTTACTTCGCTTTAGGCGGCCGATTTTATAGTGCGCGCTTTCGCTAAATTATACTAAAAACACTGATAATAATAATTATTATGAACGGTTGATCGCAAGACAATGACAATGGATACCGGTAATTAATAATTATAGTACCGTGTCGTCGTACGTATACAGGCCATCTGGACATTACCGGTATTTAGGGCGGACGGGTTTAGGCAAAAGAACCAAAATTCGCCGGCAAATGCTGGCCACAACGGAGGGTGACGAACCCGCACCGCAGGGGCGGTTGCAATGGGAGCTGGGTTGGGGCGAAAAATCTACATTTCACCGACAACGCCAGGCACCCCAGGCTGGGACCGGGTTGGGGCCGATGGAAGAAGGTGGGGTGAAAAAGGCTAAGTGGGAACGGGGTCAGCGTGGCTGTGGACCAAATATCGAAATTTCCCGGGCAACGCCGGGTAATTCAGCTAGTAATATTTATTTGTAAGCCTGTAAGCCTGTAAGGTATTAAGAAAATAGAGAGAGGTTCTGCGATGCGCTGGTTCCCTAACTTCCGTGTCCAAGAACTTAGGCTCAAGATGCGTTCATTATTGGTTCAGTGATCGAGTGGAGGAACAATATTATTGAGTGCCTCCCATTACACGTTCCACATAGAGTATGGGAACGTTACTTTATGTATACGCCTACACAATATTATGTTCTCCAGACTCTCTTCGTATGAATTATAGTCCTGTATATTAAGCTCGGCGGGGCTTGCATTAAGCCTTAGGCAACTGCAGGTACATATAGATAGCCTCAGGCCTCTGACTCTCTGAGCACAACACGCTGAGATTCTTATCCACAACTTCTGATTGTGTACAAACACGTATAATATGATCTGAACCCTACAATGTCCTTGTAATATCACGTGATATATCGGTCTATAAGCCTTCATGTTTCTAACCTAGAATAATATGGGAATATATAGGCGTATAATATTATTATAGAGTATAAGGCAGCATTAAGGCTATACAGGGTGGCTCAAAAAAAAACGTACCACCGGGGAAAATGCGATATCTTCGCAGCCGATTGGGGTTTTTCTGCGAAAATTTCACAATTTGAAGGGGAATGAATATACAACAATCCCTGAAAGTTTCATTTGAAACTTTTCATGTTTGCAAAAGTTACAGCTGTTCAAACTTAAAATTTCGTTTTTTCAATTATCCGGAGAATCATGCTCCAATACAAGTGATTTCATTAGGATGTTTGGCAAATTAC
>OX457043.1:22211982-22229482 GCA_949752735.1 Lumbricus terrestris | reverse complement strand
TATGACACTATAAAGATAAGAACGCTATAGTAGGCCTAATAAAAAAAATTATGGCCTATAGTAAAAAAAATCAAATCTAAACTGCAAATGCAAAGCCTATGCAAAAGAATCAAGCTATTAGACATGATCAAACGGATCAGGCTTATCACTTGGCAGACGTGGAATATTCAGATAAATGTGGCTGAGATGTTTATACGGTTCAAACAGAAAACCGGATCGGATTAAGTCGGTAAGTGTAAATGTTTGTCTGAAGAACAGCTAGGCTGCAGTATCCATAGAAGTGACAGCGTTGAGTGAGAACATCTTCAGACTGATCAACAAGGAAGGCATCTGTTGAAACAAAAGCAAAACCAAGTCAAGGATTTGTATTCACTGCAGGATATATATCAACTGTTGTTTCTGGGTGAATTTGCACTTAAGAGTGCAGAACGATAAGCAAAGAGCTGACTTGGTGGCAGTTGTATAGTATCACCAATCCGTATAAGTGTGTTGCTGGATCGCATACGCATTACATAAACTTTCAGGTATCAGAATGACATCGTGTACAGCAGCTGCTGACTCGAGTTAATCTCTCGACTATAATTCACACAACACGCTGCACACTCGAGACAAGTCAACTGCGCACTTGACCACTGTCAACTGCACACTTTGTTGCAGACAACCACTGTGTGTATAGTTTATGCTTTGAGTCCTAATGGCAACGATTGCACGCAACAGATGAAGTCGGACAACGCCGGACAATGTGGGCTTAATACATAATAAATAAATATTAATGACTGGGTGTGACTGCAGTGTTTAACCTAGAGTCCTAGATCTCTCTGGAGGGGGGGGGAGTTCCACCCAGGAATACCATTCCACCAGAAAAAGTGAATGTGCAACAATCCCCCCTTCAGAAAAATCGACCGGTCTTGTGTAATATGCAGACAACTTACCACAAGGACATGCAAGTAAATTTTGGTGAAACAGAAGTAAGACTAAAGAATTAAAGTCATCAGTTATTTTTGCAGCAAAAATGGTATATAGGTCTATTCGTGAAATTTTGTTCGAAAGACTAAAAAAAAGCCCATCAGTTTTTACAGTGGCGGGGATAGTAGATTTTTAGGATAAAGGTTGTCAGAAAATTTGACCGCTGAAATACCATGAGCGGAGTTTGATTTCCGTTCTTGGAGGGGCTAAAGCCTTCTTGGGGGGGGGGCTAAGCCCAGGAAAAGATACCATTTACACGGTAAAAAATTAATCTGGGTCTTCTTGGGGGGCTTAGCCCCCTAGCCCCTGATAAACTCCGCCCATGCGCTGAATGTGACGTCGACCAAAAATGTTTTGCCAAAACGGATTTTTGTTTCTCGTAACCGCGTCGAAACCAGAAGCCATCCCCTAAAGCAGGGGGACTAGATTGAACACTAAGTACTGGTAGTCTAACTGTTGTTGTGACAACCTCGCAGCTGAATTCGAACGGAAGTCATCATAAACTCAAACTTTACTCGAATAATTGTGTGATTACCAGATATTTCCTGGACTATTGTATTGTCCCGTGTTTAATCCAGACGTCCTAGTGGGGAGCGGGGGGGGAGGGGGTAGAGTGACCATTCAGGAATGAGAATCCCTCCGAGAAAAATAGAGAGGTGTTGTTCACGTGTGTGTGTGTATATATAGGCCTTCGTATCAAATTTCACACCCAGAAAAATAATATCCGCACCCTATACCCCTAAAATGCGACAGCTCCTGATAAACCGGTTTATTATGTAGGCCTATGCGAAGTCTCCCCGTAGCATTGAATTACTAGAAAGTTAATTTGAAAAAATAAATTCACGCGGAAGTGCATTTTTTAATTTCTCTTCGTCTGCATGGGGGCACAATCAATACGGGGGATACCCTAATTCATGACACCGGCCCGCCCGCCCGCCCGCCCGCCCGCCCGCCCGCCCGCCCACCCGCCTGCCCCAAAAACCCGAAGGGCCCCCAGCAGGAGGACTAGGATAAACACTGCATGGCATTGTCAGATCTAATAAACCTGATGGGCGATAGGCCTACTTCTTGAAAGCACTGGACGCTAGGCTTGTTGCCAGTTAGCCAGGCACAAAGCGGTGGCTGGGTCATTGCGATATTATATGCTCAGGTGTTTAGGTCATAATATGCCCAGAGGGAATGCGTGAAAACGATACAGCATAGGGAACAAAACGTCGAATATCGGCATCATCATCATCATCACCAAAACCCGCATCCGGCTCCTGCAAAATAAACGCCAACTGTAGCAACAGAATCAACCAATGCTAGCACCACTGCATGGTAACAACAATGATGTATTATAGCCTAATCCTGCCACGAGCGAACTGTTCGTGGTTGTTGCCAGCGGGAACAACTGTCCAAGACAATAAAACTAAAAACTAAAGAAATAACAATAACCATTACAATACCAAATGGCATTGTAAAATGCCTACAACTGGCGTAGATAAGACAAACTTCATATTCATTGTTCCACCCTTTAGACGCGCACAAGACGGTTGTGATGCATTGAATGCAATAAGTATGATGTATGAGTTCCGTGTAGTTTTGAGTATGTAATGAGTTCTCTTGTTCTGTTTCGTTAATGTTCTGCCGTGTTCAGTTGGAGAGATCCGCTGAGCGAGATACGGCCTCTGGTCTGTCTGTTGGTCAGTCTGTCGGTCTGTTGGTCGGTCAGTCTGTTGGTCGGTTGGTTGGTCTGTTGGTCGGTCAGTCTGTTGGTCGGTTGGTGGGTCTGTTGGTCGGTCAGTCTGTTGGTCGGTCTGGTTTGTCTGTCGGTTGGTCTGTCGGTCTGGTTGGTTGGTCTGTTGGTCGGTCAGTCTGTTGGTCGGTTGGTTGGTCTGTTGGTCGGTCAGTCTGTTGGTCGGTTGGTTGGTCTGTTGGTCGGTCAGTCTGTTGGTCGGTTGGTCGGTCTGTTGGTCGGTCAGTCTGTTGGTCGGTTGGTCGGTCTGTTGGTCGGTCAGTCTGTTGGTCGGTTGGTCGGTCTGTTGGTCGGTCTGTCGGTCGATTTGTCGGTCTGTCGGTCTGTCTGTCTGTCTGTCGGTTGGTCTGTCGGTCTGTCGGTCTGTTGGTTGGTTGGTTGGTCTGTTGGTCGGTCAGTCTGTTGGTCGGTTGGTCGGTCTGTCGGTCTGTCGATCGGTCTGTCGGTCGGTCCGTCGGTCGGTCTGTCTGTCTGTTGGTCGGTCGGTCTGTCGGTCTGTCGGTCTGTCAGAATGTCGGTCGGTGTTTATGGGCCGAGGAGGTCTATTCATACTCAGCTTATATACATCCGATCGCCGCCTTGAGGCAAAGATCTCATGTTGTCTGAATGACTATTTACTAAGAAATGTCGACGATATGATGTTATACGTCGACACAGTTTATTATCTATCCTCCTCCTCCTCCATTTTCTACCATTTCCTTCCATCATCCCTCTTCTCATGACTGTCTACTTTGCTCTCTGTTTGTCCTTTCTTCTTTGCCTATATATACTGAAGCGTTTCTTCTCCCAACGCCTTCCTATTAACATTCGTTCTTACTTGTTACTTCCATCCTCTCTTCTTACTTTCTCTCTTCCTTTCTTTCCCTCCTTTTCCTTTCATCCATCTAACTTTCTTCCTACACATCTCTAATCCTTCTTTCTATCGTTTCATTCTTCCTCAGTTCCTTCATTTATCCCACTCTTCCATCCTCTGCTTCTTCCTTCATTCTATCTTCCTCTTTTTTCTCTTATTATTCCTACCTTCTTTCTTTCCTTCCCTCCTTCCTTCCTTCCATCCTTCCTTCCTTCCTTCCATCATTCCTTCCGTCCTTCCTTCCTTTCTTCCTTCCTACCTTCCTTCCTTCCTACCTTCCTTCCTTCCTTCCTTCCATCCTTCCTTCCTTCCATCCTTCCTTCCTTCCTTCCATCCTTCCTTCCATCCATCCTTCCTTCCTTCCGTCCTTCCCACCTACCTTCCTACCTTTCTTCCTCCCTTCCTTTCTTCCTTCCTTCCTTCCTTCCTTCCTTCCTTCCTTCCTTTCTTCCTTCCATCCGTCAGCCGTTAGATTTATTCAACTATATTTTTGTCAGCCGTCGATAATAAACTTCTGGATAATATTCGGATCTGCCGCCGGAGTGTGCCGCAGCTGCTCTCGGATAACTTGGTGGCGTTCATCTGAAAGCTAATTGGCCGAAGCAACGCATTCAAAGATTAAGCGGTGGCGTCAGCCATGGCAAAGCACCTGGACCATTTCGACGGCCAACCTATCAGCAACGCTCCAGGACCCCGTCAGCTCTGGGTCCTCTGGTCCGTCGACTAGCTTCCGCCTCCACCGCCACCGACACACTCCTAGGCCGCGGCGGCGTGTCCGTCCGTCGGGACTTCCATCGTCCGGAGTTATATTTAACGTTCTCGGCGTCGAAGTAGCAACGCATACAACAGGTCTCGTTGGACCGCGTTACAGATAATCTTGTAAAATACCACTGGTCTGTTTTATTCAGTGTTTTCTCGCACGATGACAGTAGCCTTCGTAATGCGGGCGATAGGGAATTAGAGGCTCTCTGTCTAATGGAGGAGAGTGCGGTTAGGCCGTGAGAGATTTCGGATGACGGGGTCCCATGTGTAGAGAGTCCGACGCCTGTTGGGATCTGGAGCGATCGGATTGGTGGATGTTTGGTGGCAGATGTCGCCACTTTAGTTGATCTTGTTCCATGTTCTACGTTGAAGGAGAATCTGTGAGGTGGGGAGGGGATCATGGGCGTTGCTGATTGTTCAGCAGCCGTTCAATTCCCCAAGGTTTAAATTCGCGTTTAAATTACTTTTAAATGAACGTCGTTGATGAACCATGGAGATCGCTTTCTGGAATTGTTCGTCATTATTCTTCTGTGGATTTTCGTTCAACGGAGTGAATTGCACGCAAGACCCACCACCGGACGGACAGGTGGAACTGTTTGGTTGAACGAACAAGATGCATGGCAATAGATCGGAATCTTGAACGGAATTCGGTCCAAAAAGTAGTCGTTTGACAGTCTAAAAAGTAGTCGTTCGTTACTCAGGTGCTGTTAATGCCAATCCTTCCAAGTCTTGTGTGCCTTAGAGAAAAATGAAATTCTTCCTGTGCATTTTTGATGCCTTATATTCTACGCCAGGGAAAGACCCTTGGGCCTCTGCCTGCATGATACATAGATTATATGCTATGTGCCGTTACAATTTAGTTTGTGCACGGATCAATATTATCTGAGTTATATTTACGCCGTTTCAGTCAGATATTGGTCTATAAATTTTGAAAAGGTGATCGTCTGCTAGTTACTGATTGACAAGGGATCAGGTTTTGGCATGCATTCCACCAAGTCACTTATAGCTATAATAAAATTTAATATATAGCTATTAAAACGTTTCCTCTTCATGGAACTTAATATCTTAAACTATAGGTTCAGGAGTATCTAGATATTAAATATCCCGAATGCCATGTTTAGACGTTTCAAAGAGTGAATAATTGTTGCAATCACTTCAAAGTTGGATAATTCAGCGTAAAGGATCCTAGACAACGATCAGCATGCATCGGTTTGTGAAGGAAAGAACAAAGGAGTCATAGTCAAAGCAACGTGCATTTTGAGCAACACGTATACACTTGCCTTTAGAAGTGTCTCGGTTAACCACTGCAGTCTGTCACTGGCTTCCTGTTCACGAATTGTGAGCACAATCAAGCGCAACGATGCTGGACGCCATATTCAGCGCCATGTCGGGGGTGGCCAAGGGCAGCTCGAGGAACGACGACGACCTAGTGGATCGGCTGAACCATCGCTACACCGTCATCGTCCTCGTCATCTTCACCGTCGTCGTGACTACGACGCAGTACGTTGGGACCCCGATCCACTGCTGGTGTCCAGCCTACTTCACGGGGAACCACGAGGCGTTCGCAGACAAGATGTGCTGGGTAACAAACACCTACTATCTGGTCGATCCAAACTCCATTCCCGGTCAGCCTGGAGGTCTAAAGAGCTACCTCGGCTACTACCAGTGGGTCCCGGTGGTGTTGCTTGCCCAGGCCGTACTCTTCTACATACCGTGTCTGTTCTGGAGGGTCCTCAACGATCGGTCGGGGATCAACGTGAACAATCTCGTTGAGGCGGCGGAAACGATCCAGAACGCTCTGTATCCGGAGCGGAGGGAGAAGACGATCAAGTACATGATCCGACATCTGGACCACTACCTCGCCTACCAGAGGGACTACCGCGGAGGATGCTGCTCGACGGTCAAGAGCGTCCTTACGAAGTGCCTCTGTCTCACGTGCGGCAACCGTTTCGGCAACTATCTGATCACGATCTACCTCGTCGTCAAACTCATCTTCCTCTCGAACGTTCTCTTCCAGCTTTTCCTCATCGGACAGTTCCTCGGTCCCGAGTACCACCTGTACGGGTTCCAGGTGTTGGCCGACCTCGTGACGGGACTTGACCGCGTCCTCCCCGTCCGTCGGTTCCCTCGGGTGACGCTCTGCGACTTCGAGATCCGCCAGATGGGCAACATCCACCGCCACACCGTCCAGTGCGTCCTTCCCATCAACCTCTTCAACGAGAAGATTTACCTCTTCCTCTGGTTCTGGTTCTTCCTTCTCGCGCTCCTCAACCTCATCGGACTCGTCACGTGGGTCTGGAACATCCGGTTCCGCTACCGGCGAACGCGCTACGTCCGCAAACAGCTGAAGATCATGGGCAAGCTGGAGCGGGGCGGACACGACGAGCACGAAACGAGACTGACGAAACAGTTCGTCGAGGTCTACCTGCGTCAGGATGGAGTCTTCGTCCTTAAGCTCGTGGCAAAGAACTCAACGGAGTTGGTCGTCGCCGACATCGTGGCCGCGCTCTGGGAGAACTTCCGCAATAAACCGACCCATTCGAGAATCATAACGGACGATGACCTACCCCTTCAGGACGACGAGGGTGACGGTGCCTAGCAACGGCACCCACCCCCGCCCAACTCTCACCCTCGAAGGGTGCTTTCTTCATTTTCCATGCAACGGTGACTAACCTGTCTTTCACTAATGCAGTTCAGTCTGATGACGGTTTACAAGTGCATTTGACGATGTACGTGTGCCGTAGACGACTACTGAGAAATGTGCCAATCGTTTTCTGGTCTTGCAATTGACCAGGCGTAACAAGATAAGGTTTCAAAGTCGCCTTGGCGCTTATGTTGAAGTTTTTTTTACACCAAACAGTGCAGGTACATGTACATGTAGTTTGTGCAAGCATCTGCTGGTGATCGTGCCTTCATTTAACAAAGATACCAGCCAGCAATACTTGTTAGAAGCCAGCGACAGAGTATATGTATAATGTAAGTTTACTCTTTGTGCCTGTGGCCATTTCTGGAGCATGCAGTAGTGAAAACTGTGAAGGTGCGATAAAGAAAGTTTCGGACCAGGTGACGGTTGAAATGACCAGCTTAACTAACATATTCTGAAACAGAGCGGTGTAGCTTAGAAAACCTGTACCTATCATGTATCATAGGTGAAGACTTATTTAAGTGCCTGCAGAAAAACTTATTGCCGGCTATGCATTGCCTACATTGCCTAGCCAAAAAACTTGTTGTAGGCTAATTATTATGTGCCCAAAAGCCCATGCAGTGGCGCCATGTGACATCTGCCTATTTACTATTGACCTGACTTGGGAACTGCCAAAAATTCTTTGGATTTTTAATTTGTTATTTACATTTAATTTCCTCGACTTGCATGATAAATAAATTTCATGACATTGTCGCGACCTCAGTGGCGGCGCTAGGGGAAGCTGGGGGGGGAGCTAAGCTCCCCTACAAGAGGCTCAGCCCCCCCTAAAAAATGGCCAAATCCGAATTTTTTTACATTGAAATATCCACGATTTTCGGCTGACGACAAAAAAAGGTCGTCAAAAATTTGGGCGGCCAAAATGGAAAATTTTCATGAGATTTCGGTCGATGACTAAAAAAAAGGTCGTTAGAAATTTTGGCGGATGAAAATGTGAAATTTTCGCCGCAGGGCTTCAGCCCCCCCCCCCGTAAACTGAAATCCTGGCGCCGCCACTGCGCGACCTGCTGAAATTATTTAGTAGCTGCATAAGTCGAGGAAAATCTATTATATATGGCAACAGCATGACAATAAAACCTGTATTGTTACTTGTTAGCAGACATTGTACTGCTCGGACATCTTGTTAGTAGCCTACTGACCAACGGACTTCATAATATAGACAGAGGTGTATGGCTGACCGTATAAAATTCCAATAGCGGGTTTCTTTACGTGTAGTCTATAGAAATTCATATCTGCTGCAGAGGATATACATGTAGGCGTGTCTATAGTCAGGCGATCAATATAAATTATGATTCGTACGACATATTATCATTCGAACGCAAGGCAGTTCTTATTTTGGTTTGTGAACACGTGATCGGCGCAGAGCGGGAGCACCTGTTGGATAGCGAACGCATAAGCGCATGTAACAGCACGTCTACTATAGGCCTGCACACCATAAATAAATAAGACAGACTGATGAGGCCTAGATTAATGCGCCATATCCCTGAGGCATATTATACGTTGGTACAGCGTTGAACTTGCGCAGAATTGTTGTTTCTCTGTGGCGAAATTATTTCAGCCCGAAACCTTTTTCTGTTGTACCGTTAATAACGGAGAGATAAATTATTATCGTTCTGCGTAAATGGAAAGAATTGAAAGAAATAGGAAGATTGGTGGCATTTGCAGTTTAACGTCACTGTGTGATAACAAAGACCATTAGCGACGCCCTCCTCCTTTATACAGGCTTGGGACTGGCACTGGCAGAGTGCAACCAGTGGCGGAGTCGCGGCCTTCTAAGCTTAGGCTAAACGTTTGGGTTTCTACGTCAGATCCAGGAAATTGCCGGTCATTGTATGTTACACCAGATGCCGCAAAGCATGCGTTGAATCATTCGAGAAGCGTCGCATTAACGCAGCGATTCATGCATAAGCCTTCTGTTCTTCTGTGTGTCTGCCCCTCTCTCTCTCTCTCTCTCTCTCTCTCTCTCTCTCTCTCTCTCTCTCTCTCTCTGCATTGTCTCTCCGTCTCTCTGTCTCTATTTTGCATTATCTTTCCTACCACGCTTTATTTGTAGCATCATTTTCCAGAGATATGGTACAAGTGGCGGCCCCAGAGGGGACTGGGGGCCATACCTTCAAAAAAGGTCATCAGGGTTCTTTGGGATAGAGAAAATGAATATCTTCATGAGATTTCGACCAAACGATTTAAAAAAGGTCGTCGGCTTTTTTTAGTGGGAAAAATAAAATATTTTCTGAGATTCAGACTTAATGACTTTAAAAAAGACAAAAAGTTTGTTAGAAATTTAGGCGAATGAAAATGGAAATTTTCTTCGCGATTCGACCTCCTCAACTTCTGGACCAAATCTCCGATCATATCATGGATTTCAGCCCCCCGAAACTGAAATCCTGGCGCCGCCACTGGATGGTACGGTCTGTCTGTTTGTCTGTCTGTCTGTCTGTATTTCTGTCTGTCTGCATTTGTCTCACTCTCTCTCTCTCTCTGTCTGTACTTTTTGTTTGCGTGACTGTCTGTTGAGGTGCTTGAAATCATTTGCCTCTTTCTTTACCTCTGTATACCGTTCTTAGTTTCTGCTCCATCGTCTATGGACATGCCTCTACCCCTGTGTCTGTCTCTGTGTCTGTCCATGTGTCTGTCTCTGTGTCTGTCCGTGTCTCTGTCCGTGTCCTACTCCGTGTCAGCAGATGTTTATGTCTCGATCTATCTCGGTTTATTTTTATGCCAACGATTTATGTTGCGCTATGTCAGTATCTTCCGTCTCAGTCTCTCTCTGTATTGATCTGTTTATCCACTCTTCAAATCCTTATTCACACGCCGTTCTTCCTCTCCTCCTCTTCTTTCTCCTTCTCCTTCTCCCACTCCTCCTCTCCTTCCTCTTTTTCTTCCTCCTCCTCCTCCTCCTCCTCCTCCTCCTCATCCTCTTCTCCTCCTCCTCATCCAACTCCTCCTCTTCGTCCTCCTCCTCCTCCAACTCCTCTTCTTCCTCCACTCCTTCCTCCTCCTCCTCCTCCTCCTCCTCCAACTCCTTCTCTTCTTCCTCCACTCCCTCCTCCTCCTCCAACTCCTCCTCTTCTTCCTCCACTCCTTCCTCCTCCTCCTCCTCCTCCTCCTCCTCCTCCAACTCCTTCTCTTCTTCCTCCACTCCCTCCTCCTCCTCCAACTCCTCCTCTTCGTCCTCCTCCTCCTCCAACTCCTCTTCTTCCTCCACTCCTTCCTCCTCCTCCTCCTCCTCCTCCTCCTCCTCCTCCTCCTCCTCCTCCTCCTCCTCCTCCAACTCCTTCTCTTCTTCCTCCACTCCCTCCTCCTCCAACTCCTCCTCTTCTTCCTCCACTCCTTCCTCCTCCTCCTCCTCCTCCTCCTCCAACTCCTTCTCTTCTTCCTCCACTCCCTCCTCCTCCTCCAACTCCTCCTCTTCGTCCTCCTCCTTCTCCAACTCCTCTTCTTCCTCCACTCCTTCCTCCTCCTCCTCCTCCTCCTCCTCCTCCTCCTCCTCCTCCTCCTCCAACTCCTTCTCTTCTTCCTCCACTCCCTCCTCCTCCAACTCCTCCTCTTCTTCCTCCACTCCTTCCTCCTCCTCCTCCTCCTTCTCCTCCTCCAACTCCTCTTTTTTTTCCTCCACTCCCTCTTCGTCTTCCTACTTCTCCCTCCTCTCTCTCTCTCCTTTCCCTCCTCCTCCTCCTCCTCCTCCTCCTCCTCCTCCTCTTCCTCCTCCAACTCCTCCTCCATTCCTCAGCTACTTGATGTTGTCAATCTAATCTGTCAACGGAAGTCCTCCAACATTCTCAGACTCTGCCAAAACAAAATTCATCATCCTTCGCATCCGAGATCAGATCAAGAAATCCACCACGACCTTTGCACACATCTTTCCACCGATTCTTCATATTCCACTTTCACATATCTGACTTGCCGGTGGGTGTATCCCTTTGATCATCCACATTTTCCCTTCTTTAATCTCATATTATCCATTCTCTCGTTTGCCATATCCGATCGAAGCTTGACTTTACCGTTGCCTTCACTGCTGCTTTCATTCCAAGCTTGATTAGTGAATACCGTATATAATATTCTATTCCTCAACTTCGACTCTCCACCCAAATTAAGCGTACATGTATGAGTGTATAAATACTGTATATGTATATGTAATATATATATATATATTATATATATATATATTATATGTGCGACTCATATTAAACTTGTTCCATAGAGCTGTCACGAGGACATCCAACCATCACTGCATCACTCCCATCAGGGCTGTTTTAAAGGAATTTTTAGAACTGCACAACTCCTTGTTTTCTTTCCCATCCTCCATGATAAATTACTTTCAATCGGAGAACAATGACCTTTTTTGATAGTTTTCACTGTACAGAAGTACTTCTACAACTGCACAAATACATTTTAGAACTGCACATTTTGTGTACAACTGCACGTTAAAAAAGCCCGGACTCCCGTTTTAACCTACTATATTCCAGTTCATGAAAATCCCTGAGAGCATCCACTTCAAGGCCATTCTCGGTAATCAACAACTTTATTCACTACCCTCTTGCAAAATTATAACTTCGCGAAATCTTCACCACTCATCTAATCTAACTTTCAGATGACATTTTTCTATAGGCCTAAGCTTAATCATCAGATCATTTTAAGAAGAATTCATTCATTTAATTTCTTATGCAACGCGATCTTCTGCTGTCTTCTGACTTTTTCTATCTTTACTCCACGTGAGGCAAGTATAATTATGCTGTATATATATATATATATATATACACACACACAAGCATACGCTGTATATATCCGAGTATATAGGCTTACCCTCGTTTACAGACCTGCTACACCCCATGCCCTGAAGTCACTAATCACCACAATTCCTCCATGTGTGCATGACACTGCACTTCGAGTTTGGAAAGCCTTATTAAATTCTTCTGATTCTCTATTTGCCCACCAATTACTTTTGTGCAAGACGTGTTTTGTTAAAGCGCGTTGGAAATAATAAATTGTAAATTGTATTGTATTAATAGGCCCGCAATAATATTATTATACCCCCATTCGCTCACCGGCGTTTGATTCAGTCTCCTCTATTTGTCATTCCACGTACAGGAGTCCACGTCAAAGGACGGTTCCACCTTGGAAAGAAATCTCCCTCCCACGAGAATTCATCCAATCCCTCGCTGCCTTCGATTTTCACACCGTCAGTGAAACCCGTCCGACCAGTTCCTCAGTCTCCTCACCCTGGTCGTCTGGCAAGCAATATACTTGGTTCTCAATTTGGTATCTCTAAACAATTAATGTAGGGTGAAATGGGGATAAGATGCTTTACCTCATTATTATTTTCTATTTCTATAGCAGTACTAACAGCGTATAGTTGTCAATAATTAGTGTCAACAGTATTCTGATGCACATTTATAATTTCAGCAATTTAGCGCATTGCCTGGAGGTGACCAATGTCCTTGAAGTGTTAATAATGGATGTACGCTAGTACATATTAACTCATGTTAGGCAAGGAGTAATTGAAGAAAACAAGCTGTTCACTTTTACTTTGTTAATGTGTAAAATGCAGTTCTGTCAAAACATTTTAATCCCTAATTAGGTGTATTGCAACAATTTTTGAACAATGATGAAAAAGTAAGTTGAGTCTAAACCAAACGATAGCAGTTCTGTTCGATTCGGTTAATAGCCTACACCGTGATTAAAAAAACAGTTTCACTTACATTTTATTGAATCTTACAGAAAATTGCTTGTAAACTGAAATTTCGGCTTATGAAGTTGAAAGATTCATATCTTTTTATCCGTTGAACTTTATCTCATAAAATTTTGGATTCATATTTTTGGTCCAATTCTCTAAATATTTGGAAAACTTTAGCGTGATGTTATCAGGCGTTAGATATATATGAAAAACAATTTGGTTTACTTTATGAATCACGGTGTACATAGCCATATAATAATCATGTAACAACTCTACGCTAGTGACAATCTTTGTTAATTAGATTCTAATAAACTACTATTTTGTTAAGTAGAGTCATTATTGTTCGTTCATATAGTAGTCCGGGATGTTAGCGTGTACATCGTGCATTTTGGTGCTACATGCAAACGAAAGATATTTTTGCGTTCAGGAAGAAATTCTAAGAAAAATGCGACGTAGTGCCATTTGAAAAAATTGGAAATATTCCAGTTTATTCCAGTTTTTTCCAATTGGATGTATTCCTGGAACATTAAATGAAAATGTGGATTTTCAGGATCGATGCAGGAATATGAGTTGAATGAGATACCATGAGTGCCAAATATTCAAACAATAATTTTGGAGCTATTTCTGAAAACCAAGATGGCGTCAAAATGGCCATCATTTTCCAAGGTCATTAGTTATCACCTGGAAAAGGCTCGCATGCGAGCTGAATTTTGCAGCATAGGTGTAGGAGTATGAGTAGATTAATATACCACAGAGCCAAGCAATCCTTCAGGATATCTGTCTAAAACCAAGATGGCGTCCAAAATGGCGGTCATTTCCATTAGTGTTATAATTTTGCAACCTGAGACATTAGAATACAATGGAGGTGACAACCAGGCTCAGTGGACGGACCTTTTCCCCTCAGACATTATCCTCCTCCCGTTTTGCGTACGAAATATTCAGGTAGACACATGACTGTGCAATTATCGTATTTCAGCATTTAATTGAAAAGTTCTATTAATTAATTATCCTGCTTTCTTTCACTGTGTCATTCCTGGTAAGACCATCATGGCAAAGACCTGTTACTGCTGATCTAATGTAAAGCTAAGACTTGTATTTCAGTTATTCGTGGCTAACAATAAGAGTAGATAGTGTCATCTAGTTTTACATTTTAAGACATGTCAATGTTATTTTCGTTTTAACTTAGTCATGATTAGTGCCTGATTTTTTAGATTTTACATGAAAGTGTGAAAATAGTGCCATTTCTACCTAATGAAAATTAGTGCCAAATAAGATTCAGCTTAAAATTTGTCTTTACGATTTATTGCAATGTAGCAATTTTTCTCTCCGTCCCCGTTTTGGGGACGCGCTATAGATATAATTATATATATATATATATATATATATATATATATATATATATATATATATATATATATATATATATAGGCACAAATGGGTAGACCTACAGCACATTACGACTGGCATACATCAACTGTGACAGTTTATTGCATGTTATCATGAAAACAAGCATACTCATACTCGTAGCGGCGAAATTATAGTATCAGGGACTGACGTGTCGGTTGGGGGTCAGGTTAGACTCGTGAGGGTCGGTTAGGTCAGAGTAGGTGTCGTGAGGGTCGGTTCGGTCAGATTAGGTGTCGTGAGGGTCGGTTAGGTCAGAGTAGGTGTCGTGAGGGTCGGTTAGAGTTAAGATTAGGGTTAGTGTCGTCACTCGGTCCCCGATACTATAGTTTCACCAAATAATCAAAGAAAACTGCAGCAAAATGATTACTAATATGATGTACAAAATAGCTATGTGTTAAGACATTGTAGGCCTATGTCAAAAGCTCGTTTGTTGACATTGCTTTAGAACAAAATCATTTTGCTGTTACGTGACTATCATGACAACCGCAACGACGTTGTAGCCTATGCCTTAACGATAAATCAAAAGTCCACGTAAGTTACGTAACAAAGCTATCGTCCTTATACAGCAAGTCAGCAACAAAGCTAATGACGTAACAATAGTAGGCTATTTGCTGAACAAAGATGGATCCTCATATTACGGAATTAAGTCAATTAAGTCAATTAACCTGCAGTATCCTAGCAACGTAACACTGTATATAGATATTAATAACTAATGACGTAACAATAGCATTGAAGTCCAAGAAGATGATGTCTTAGCACATAGCTACATGTATTTTCGTGGCAGCAACGTGAGTTACGTGACAACGACGAAGTGACGCAACAGAAATGCATTAAAAAGGAGAAGTCGTCACAATACAAATTGATAAAGTAGTATCATCGTGTCCAATAAAAATAATTAGTGACGTAATAGTAATAATAATAGTGTTTTAGAACAAAGAGATGTCGTCACAATGAAATGTTCATAGCGCGAAGTCAATATATGTTTCATGTGTCTTTTGTGTGATTCTGTGGGGTTGGGCACACAATTTCTTTGCACAGGAACAGGGTCACTACAGTTGCAAGTTAATCCGACCCTGTGTGGACCATCAAAACTGCGGACCCGGGTGCTGCAACCTTAGCACCCCATCTTAATGAGGGCCTGGGTACAAGTTCCAACCATCGACAACTATTAGGGTAAACACTCTCTGAAGTAGGCCTATTTATTCAAATCACCGCAACATTAGCAATAAGAAAAACTACCGTGACCCCTCTGATTAACCCTAACCCGGAAGCGTTCTCAAACAAGTTAGACAGTGTGCTCTGAGCTTAGGAATTTGGAAGTGACGATTATCTGCAGCCTCTGTCTTTATCATAGCCTCTGTCTTTATCATAGCCTCTGTCTTTATCATAGCCTCTGTCTTTATCATAGCCTCTGTCTCTGCATGTCCGACCGTTTATAACTATGCGCCTTTGTCTCTCTCCGTCTCTCTTTCTGACGTATTTATTGTAGCAGCAGTTGATTATAAAAAAATTATCTCGAAATCGAACATCTGCAGTTTTTAACAAATTTAATTAAATCTTCTCGTGTTATTTTCTAATTAAACGAAGATCATTATTTTACATTCGAAACCCGCCTTCCCTCACTTCCCTCTTCGTATCTCCCATATAGGAATACCAGTGGTGGCGCCAGGATTTCAGTTTGGGGGGCTGAACTCCCGCGGAAATTTTTTCCATTTCCAGCCGCCAAAATTTCTGACGACCTTTTTTCTATAGTTATTTGGTCGAAATCTGAGGAAAATATTCCGTTTTCACCCGCCAAAATTTTTGACGACCTTTTTTTAGTCACTCGGCCAAAATCTCCTGCATTTGGTTTTCAGTTTTTGGGGTCTGAGCAAGGAAATTTTCATTTTTACATGGGGAAAAAATGGTTGGCCTTTTGGGGGGCTTAGCCCCTATTCCCCCTAGCGTCGCTACTGAGCCTACTGCCCCTCTGCCCATCCATACACATCGTTTCGGAATAAATCAGCAAGTAAAACACATTCCCCGGACCCCGATGATAAGATCCTGAAAATGATAATAAAACTTTTTTCTGAGCAGCCGTGTGCATGGACAGACAGCCAAAAAGTACTTCTGGGTCTCCACAGAAGCTGTATTTAAAACAATATACACATTAGCAAACGACGTAGGCCTATAGTATACATTAGACTCGATAAAATATCTGTGAAATATATCTGCCAGTGTGAGTTGCGCCAGTGCTGCTGTCCACAGTCGTATTCTGCCTTCGCTGCTACAGCATCCTACGTCGCACGCGCAGCACCGACGACCGCTCGACCGTCGTCATGCAGCAGCAGGGAACCAGCGTGCGATCATTGCAATGGCGTCTGCACCTCGGTCATATAAAGCAGAGAAGAAGGTTTTGGCTGCATCGGTCGGTAGGTGGCTGTGGCAGTCAACGCGAGGCCATGGCTCCTCGTGCGATCGTGCGGTGGGCTCTGCTGCTGCGATGGCGAATGCACGGGAGGCGTTCGCGCCGTCGATGGTGACAGGTATAGGAAGATACGATGGACGCATGCTATGGGCAGAGGCTCATTATGCGAACGGTTGTAAGGGAACAGGGATGGACTGAGAGAGACGCAGACAGACAGACAGAGGCAGGCAGACAGACAGGAATACAGACAGACATACAGGCAGATAGACATGCAGACAGACAGGCAAGCAGACAGGCAGGCAAGCAGACAGGCAGACAGGCAAGCAGACAGGCAGACAGACAGGCAGACAGGCAGACAGACGGGCAGGCAAGCAATCAAGCAGACAGACAGACGGTTGATGGACTGATTGAAGGACTGAGGCGCTGATGGACGGATGGATGAACGGATGGAAGGATGGACAGAAGAGACTGGCTACATTATAGTCTGAAATATCATCGGTAAACATCGGTTGGCATCATTTGTTCTCATCTGCCCATCCTCTCCAACTCCTCCTCCTCCTCCTCTCCTCCTCTTCCTCTCCTCCTCCTCCTCCTCCTCCTCTCCTCCTCCTCCTCCTCCTCCTCCTCCGTCTCTTGATGCCAGAATGAAGAGAAAGAAGGAGAGGCGAACGGGAGAAGAAATAGGAGAAGAAGAAGAACGATAATGAGATCGGTAGAAGTAGAAGTAATGTGGGTAAAGGAGACTGAGGATAAAAAGATGGAGAATGGCTTTTAATGAGCGTCGTTAAGCTTTTACTGTCGTCGCGTCTTAGACGATGGCAACAGGATAAGAGGATAAAATGCGGAGGAGGAAGGAGTAAGAACAGGATAATAAAAAGCAGAAGGAGAAGGAGAAGGAGAATAAGAATAAGAAGAAGAAGAAGAAGAAGAAGAAGAAGAAGAAGAAGAAGAAGAAGAAGAAGAAGAAGACGTGGAAGAAGAAGAAGAAGTAG